>ABLG01001009.1:0-12221 GCA_000172435.1 Meloidogyne hapla | reverse complement strand
GGGGGAAAAGAAAAACTGCAAAAATTACCCCACGAGCGCAGGTGCAGCTGCATCCTGTAATTTAAACTAATTTTTCACCTTAAAATTTAAAAAACAAAAAATGTTAACTCCATTCTTTCAATTACAACAAACGACATTTATTTAATTGTCAAAATTAGAGCTCCTTATTGCAAACTTTCTGATGCTGAAGTTACCTATGGTGATCGAGAATTTGTTTTTAATGCTACTCCATATTTTTTACGGTTATTTCTTACTGGTGATGTTATTGATGATGAAACGGGAACTTGTGAATATGACAGTGAAAAGGGTGGGTTTTATGTAAATTTGGCATTTTGAAATATTTTTGCTTTTTGACATTTTATAATATTTCTGGGTGGTTGACATTTTGTAATATTTTTGGATATTTGACATTTTGAAATATTTTTGCTTTTTGACATTTTATAATATTTCTGGGTGGTTGACATTTTGTAATAAACATTTATTTTAATCAATTTTATGTTTTTCCGGAAAACTTTTTTTAGTAAAAACATTTATTTTAATCAATTTTATGTTTTTCCGGAAAACTTTTTTTAGTAAAAACATTTATTTTAATCAATTTTATGTTTTTCCGGAAAACTTTTTTTAGTAAAAACATTTATTTTAATCAATTTTATGTTTTTCCGGAAAACTTTTTTTAGTAAAAACATTTATTTTAATCAATTTTTGTTTTTCCGGAAAACTTTTTTTAGTAAAAACATTTATTTTAATCAATTTTATGTTTTTCCGGAAAACTTTTTTTAGTAAAAACATTTATTTTAATCAATTTTATGTTTTTCCGGAAAACTTTATTATTTTTTACGTTGTTTTTCCGGAAAGCCTCTTTAGTATAACATATATTTTAAAAATTTGTGTTTTTCCGGAAAACATCTTTTAAAAACATTAATTCTCTTTAATTCTTTAATATTTCTTTAATATTTTTTTTCAGAATCTCTCTTCGCAACGCAAAAACTTTGTTCTCCAACAGACAATGTTTTAATTGAAAATAATAAATTTGGTTATGGTTTTGGTTGGTTACGTAATGAAGTTTTGGGTAAATTTAAAGAAGAAATTGCTGATTTAATTGATTTGGATGATCCAGAAAACATTTTAATTGAAGAAAGAAATCAAAAATTGAAAGAATTTGATGAAAAACATTTTTCTGAGCAATATTATTTGTATGATTTTTTTTAATTAAAAAATAATTTTTAAAAATAATTTTTTAGAGCAGATTTATTTTCACAAGAACAATACCAAAATGAAGCAATGCAATTTTATTTAGATAAAAAATATTTAATTTTAGCTGAAGAGGATTGTTCAGATTTGAAAGATTTAAGAATAAGAAAATTGGAAAAATTTACAAAGGAAATTAATGAAAAGGTGAGAAATAATTTATTTTTTAATTAAACTTGTTTTCCGGAAAAGTTTAAATTTGAGCAAATGTTTTATTTAAAAAGTTTATTTTTCCTCTTGGTTTTTTATGAAATAAACAAGTTTATTTTAACTAAATAAACTTATTTTCCGGAAAAGTTTAAATTTGAGCAAATGTTTTATTTAAAAAGTTTATTTTTCCTCTTGGTTTTTTATGAAATAAACAAGTTTATTTTAACTAAATAAACTTATTTTCCGGAAAAGTTTATTTAATTCAGAACAAAAATGTTTTGAGAAAAGTTTATTTTTCCTCTATGTTTATTTTATGCAAAATACAAGTTTATTTTAATTAAATAAACTTGTTTTCCGGAAAAAACATTTTATTTTATTCCAAACAAATATTTCAACTAAAAGATGCTTTGTGTTTTATTAAAGATATTGTTTTTGTTTGTGTGTGTTTTCTTGTTTAAATAAATAATTAAAACATCAATTATTTAAAGTTTTAATTATTTGTTTTAAACATTTTTTTAAATAATGTTTTATTAATTTTTATTTTTTCAGATTGCCCTTTCTTTGGTTGACATTATTTTTGGTTTTGCCTATGATTTTAGAACAACATTGGTTTTTTAATTAAAAAAAATTATTTTTTCATCAATTTTAAGGGAGAACATTCAGTAGAATCTGGTTGGACAATCTCTAAATTATCTCCTTCATTAACTTTTATTGTTAAATGGTCTAATATGCAAGAAGCAATGTCATCAACAATAAGGCATTCTTTAGTGTTACCAATGATTAGAAATTGGGAATTAAGCTTAAAGGTTCTTCATGATGTTCAAACAATTATTGAAAATGGTAAATAATTATTTTATAGAAACAAAAAACATTTTTCCGGAAAATACATTGTTTTAGATATGTTTGAGGAAAAGTTTTTGAAAAAACACAAATTAAACTTGTTTTTATGAAAAGTTTATTCGTGTTTTTTTTCAATTTATTTTTTATAAATTAAAACAAGTTTTTCCGGAAAATACGTTTGTGAGATGTTTGTGTTTTTGAACAACTTTTAAATATTTTTGAGAAAATACAAATTAAACTTGTTTTCATGAGTTGTCAACAAGTTTGTGTTTTACAAACTTTTTAAGCTTTTGGAAATACAAATAAACTTGTTTTTATTTGTATTTTTCTCAACAAGTTTGTTTTACGGAAAACATGTTTTTATTAATAAAGTTTGTATTTTCTTTAACAAAACATGTGTGTTTTTCTCAAATATTCTTTTATCTTAAATATTTTTCCAAAGCATTTTCTAATGTTTTTTAATTATTTTTAGGTTGTTCATCAATTTACATGTTCTTTTAACAACCAGGCGTATTTTTAATCGAAGTGGTGAATTTCGTTATTTATTAAATCAACTTTTTATTGACGATTTATGTCTTTGGATTCAATCAATTGATGAAGAATTAATTTTAAATTTAAATAAAGAATTTAAAAATGTTTTGAAAAAAATAAATAAATCAAACATTTTGGAATTGGATTTGGAATTTATTGAAGCTCAGGCAAAATTACAAATGTTAAAACCTGTAGATTCTGATGATGAATGAAAATTAGATACAAGACAAGAAGAAGAATTTATTTGAATAAATTTAAATTTTTATTAAATTTTCACTATTTTCGATTTTAATAATATTTTAATTTTGTTCTGATAAGAACATTAACGTAAACAAGTTTTCCGGAAAACACAAAAATGTTTAAAAATTTTAAAAATGTTTATTTGAAAAATGTTTTCCGGTTAAAACATTTATGAAAAAACATGATTATTAACAAAACTTGTTTGTCAAAATACAAACAAGTTTTATAGAAATAATAAAGCAAAACCTTCTTTTCCGGAACATTTTAATTTTTTTGTTTGTTTAGATAAAAAATTGATTAAATTTTATTTTCACCAACTTATTGTTAATAAAAGTAGGATGTCATTTTTAAATATGATGGTTCTTAAAGATAGGGGTTAAAAATCGATGCTAACAAAAAATATTGTTCAAAAATATGTAGTTGAATAGTCCTGAAGTCAAAAAAATATGTAAATATATTCTCTCCATACATTTGATATTTTTACTTAAAAGAGAAGAAAAGGTGCAAAGAAGAGAGAAAAATCAACGAGTATTTAATGAAAAGGATGACCATTCCTTTCATCATTTTCACATTTTTTTAACAAAATTGTAAACAAAAAAAATTTGTTTATTTTTTTTGAATGAGCAAAACATTTTAATTTTGATTTGTTTTTATTATTTTAAGATGAACAAGTTTTTAAAAATATTCTATTAAAAATTTAATTTTTTGCTTATGTTTTAATTAATGTTTTTGTTTATATTTAATGTTTTTAAAATGTTTTTCATTTTATTTTTCAACAATCTTATTTTATTGGGCCATCAAGTAATTCTTTTTTCTTTTCATCATCTCTCAAGCTATTAACCCACCAATCTTTTTTTCAATATTCCCATAAAATCATTGATTTTATCTTTGATTTTAAATCAATAATTTCCATAAACAAAAGCGACTCTCATCTCTTTTTCATTTTTTTCATCTTCATATTTTTTGATGATTTTTGATGACCCTATGATTTTTTAAATTTTTTCTAAAATCCGTTACCCTAATTTATCATCAAAATTTTTGATCATTTATTATTAATTTTTATTATATTAATTTTTATAGTGCCAATAATTAATTCCTGCAATTAGTATTGAAGAATGCCTAAAGAACCAACCCTCATTGAAGTGAGTTTAAAGAAAATTAACTGAAAATATTTTGTCTTTGATTTGTTTTTTAAAATGTTTGTTTGATGTTAGCGAATGTTTTGTTGTTTTGATTGTTTTTATATTTTATGTGGGAATGTTTTGAGAGAATGTTTTTTTTATTTTAATGATTGTTTTGAGAGTAAAGTTTGAAGGAATGTTTTGACAAAATGTTTTGAATGTTTTGTTTATTTTGCTTGATTTTAGTGAATGTTTTGTTTAGGTTTACTAAAATGTTTTGAGCGTTTTGTGTTGATTCATTTTTTTGCTATTGATGTTCTTCAAAACAACAAACACAACTCATTGAATAGGAGGAAAAGAACTGCGTCATTGTGGTGTACCCCTTCCCCTATTAATTCGCCTGGTTTTCGCTTTGTTTTGGGCTAAATTTTATTGAAACACTTTTTATATTTTCATTGAATTAATGAAAAATGAAACAAAAAATAAATTAAATTTACCAAAAGAATTAATATATGAATTAATCCATTTTATCCCTTTTAATTCAAAATGGTGTAATATTCGAATATCTAAATTTTTTAATTATTTTATTATTAAATTTCAACAAAAATGGAAAATTTATTTAAAAATAGTAGGTTATGAAAGTGTTAAATGTGATTTTTAAGTGTGATTTGAAAATCCTCATCAATGTTTGGAGAGTAAAAGAGTTTATCAAAAAATTTCTTTTTTGGATTAATTGAAAAAAAAACAATATTTTTAGTTGCGGTTCGTAGCATCTACAATGCTTAGTGCAATGTCTGCTGACGTTAAAAAGATAAATGACCCAGGTTCTCATGTCTCAAACAGTATCATAGTTGAATTAAACAGTCGTTTGGATGGCTAGTTTTCATTTTTAAATTAAAAAAATTTTTTTTAGTAATTTACACTCAAGTTGTGCCGACTAAAGCTGCTGAGTTAGAAAATGTTAGCTGTATTTAAAATGATAAATCTGAATTATTTTATTTAAGAAAATTTCCGTTTACAACTGGCCGCTTCGACCCAATGAAGCGGAATGGGATGAAGAAAGAGATGAGGCTTTGAAGAATGAAAAGTTTAATCTTTGGGAGAATAAGGTCAATTCTTATTATTCAAAAAATTGACATTTCTTGAAATTAAAAATAATTTTATAAAAATAATTTAGATTCGAGACAATATCGAAGATAAGCAAATAATTCTTGCCGATTTTTTTGATTTTCTCAGAGATGAAATTATTGGAAATTTGGCTTTGGAAGCTTTGAATGGATTATTTTTTGGAAAGTTAGAGGGTTGGTTTTATAATAAAAAAGTCCGAATTTTTTATTTTATTTTTAGGTATACAAGACACGGTGTATGATTTAAATGAATTTTATCTTGAGAATTACGAGGCTTGATTAGGTTGATTTTGGATGAGTTTCAAGTTGAGTTTTTGGCTAAGAGTTCTTTAAGTTTTTTGTTGACTCTAAAAATAAATATACCTCTTTGGTATATCACTCAAATCTCAAATCCAATCTTTAAAAAACCTGCTGTTTGGCTATATATTTTGTAATATCCGCTTTATTGGCATTTTGTATTTTCCTTTTGGCATTAAAAACACGGTACACGACAGTTGGGCGCGGCCGATTGGGCGCGAGGACAGTTGGGCGCCATAGGTTAATTTTTTAAATTATGAAAAAATAAAAAGAAAAATTTATAAAAAATAAATATCAATTTTATTAAGTCACCGAATCAAAAAGACAAGTGCACGAACGACAGTTGGAGGCTCCATAGTTTCCACTGCTCTTCGTTTAATTCCTGTCTTCACTTAGTGTGCGACAATTCGAGCTGGATTATGCTCACAGGTATGTGGAGTAACCATTCGAATAAATTCATCTTCCAATGTAGTCCACATACGTCCTTTGCATTTGTCATCTCCCATTTTAAATTCACATCTCCAAAATTTAATTGATCCCGTGCTGTTTAGTTTGTCAAATACATAAAGTCTACCATCAAGGTTTAGTTTTTTCTTTCCTTTCTCTGTGTCAATTTCACCAATGCGTAACATTTTGATTTTTCTATTGAGAAAAAAAAACTGAAAAAATTAAAATTTTTGGCAAAAAAATTATGTAAAAATAGATACTTTATATTTAACCTATGGCGCCCAATTGTCTCGCGCCCAATTGTCTCCGCGCCCACTTGTCTCGCGCCCAATCGGCCGCGCCCAATCGTCCGCGCCCAATCGTCCGCGCCCAACTGTCCTGCTCCGTTAAAAACATTCTCTTCATTTTATCAAACTTTCGTTTTGCTAAACACAAATCATAAAAATCTATAAATTACACCTTTTTGCATATACAAACTTTGCCAAATAAAGTGGATTATCTTTTACAAAAAGTTGTTTTCTATCCACTTCTCTACAGCTTTAAAGTTGTTGGCGTTTTGTTGTTCTGATAAATAAAAGTTCCCTCAAAATTGTCTTTTACAAACTCTTTGTTTTTAACAAGATTTTTATCTTTTTCACTTTATTGATTTTTAAACATTTTAAACTCATTTTTAGGTTTACATATATTTAATTTGTTTTTATTAGAAAAGCTTGAATACAAAAAATGGCTCGTCGTGGGAATAACATGGTTTCTTAATTAAAATTCCGTGTTTCTTATATTTAACATGGGGCGCCCAACTGTCCTCGCGCCCAATCGGCCGCGCCCAACTGTCGTGTACCGCAATAATTCCATTAACATTATTTTTAATTTTTGTTTGGCATTATGTTTTTTGTTCGAGAAGTGACAATTAGAGTATATGAACTGAGGAGAGAAATAATAATAAATTAATTTACAAATTCTATAAGTCAAAAATTCCCCAATAGATGGTATTGGGTGAAGGTATTGGGTTTCGGTCTTGGCATTGGGGTGAAGTCTTGGTCTTGACTTTTTTGGAGGTTTTAGAAAATTTATCCTAGGTTAAAAAAATCTCGGCAAGTCTCAGAAAAAGTGAATTTTCCTCCACTTGTCTTTGTAATAATTTAAAATTTTTCGCCTGCGGCGCTGAAAACATAATGTCATTCATAAGTATTAAATTTTGTTAATTTTTCAAATTTTTTTCCAAACAACAACGCTATGTAATTTCAAAATTTTCGCCTCCGGCGCTATAAGAATGGGCTGCCCTCTTTTACTGAAAATTGAAGAATTTTTTTTTGCTAAATTTTGAAAAAAATTTTTTTTTACTCCGGTCCGGATCCGGCTAAATTCCTCCGGAGTCCGGAATTTGTTTTTCGCCGGACTAAAACCGGACCTGGACTAAACCCCCCGGACCCTATACCCATTTCTAAAATACTATGATAAATTTGAATAAGTTTGACTAATTCAAATATGTAAAACAAAAATTTTATTTGTCTACTTGTCCAATGCCTTCTCCTCCTACTGTAAAATCTTTGTTGTATAAAACTTGAATTCCATCTTTCAAAACAATAATTTTCGAATCAATAAAATCCTTTTGATGAGGAAAACAGTAAAAATGACGAGAAAAAATTTCTGAACCTTCTGTTATCATTGTCATAACTGCACAAAATAAAAATATTTAATTTTATTATTAGCAAATATAAACCTAACCTTCGTCCATATCATTTTGGATGTTATCTAATGAAAATTTATTTAATCAAAAATGTTTTTATAAATTGTTTATATTAGGTATATGTTGTTAATATTTTATAAATTTATATTATTATTAGTCTAATAATACCAGCTTCAGGGGCATTTTGATGTGCATGTTGAATTGTCTCTTCATGTGCATGAGCGTGTCGACTATGTAAACAACCACAAAACGCCCCTTCAATTTATAATGAATGTTAAACAGAAATTGAAAGAATTTAAATTTAGGAATTGAATAATATTTTAGATGTGATTAAAATTGATTAAAAATTTTAGATATTTGGGATTAGTTAATGACAATTAAGATTAAAAACTTTATAAGAAAAAAAATAAATACAAATATAATTAAGTAAAAACTTTACCGGGCATATATAGCATTTCCATAATTAATGTTTCAATTATTAATAATAACAATACTTTCATTGCTAATATTTCTAAATTTATATAAAAATAAGTAAAAAACTTAAAAAAGATAAACACATTATTTCCTACAACAAATACCCTGAGTAATTATTGTTTCAATTACTCAGGGTATTTTTGTAATTAATAATAGAGAGAGGTAATTAATTGAAAAAATACAGTAATTTTATATTTAATTATTCATTAATGAAGGGAGTTAGTAAATTGAAGGAACATAATGAAGACGGGAGTGTTAATAAATTTTTAATAGTTAATAAAAAATCAAATAAATTTTTTATGTGTTAGCCTGCCTAGATATACTGCCTAGAGTGAGAGGCCATAGCCAATAGAATTGAGTTAACGTGTAAGAAATTTAAACGTGTTATACATCAGTTTTTTATTTATGTTAGCCTAGATAGGCAGTATATAGCTAGAGTGTCATACAAAATACAATAGCCAATAGAATTAATTTAAAAGTGTAAAACAAATTTTTTGCGAAAATACGAAAAATATTTTGAAATCCGGCTTTGTAAATTTCCAGACCTTCGTGGACAGTAACCCTAACAATATAAAAGAAAATATTGACCATTAATTCTAATATAAATAACTAATATATCAAAGAATCGTGACCCTTTCAAAATCACCAAAATATGTCGCAGCCCCATAAAAATAGGTCAAAAATATCCAAAAAATATTGCAAAAAATAAGGAATACTAAAATAATGAAAGTTATTGCGCAAAACTTTAGATTTGTCTAGCTTTTTCTCATTAATTTGTCCATTTTCTAATAAATAATTTTCATTAATATGAATTGAAGGTAGAACATTTTGATGAAAATTAAAATTTTTTGGGAGTTCATTAATCGTTGTTAATTTTTGTTTTTCATTTCCTTTAATTGTTTTGACCCAATCCGAAACTAAAATAAATTTTTATTTATTTTATTTTAAATATTATTAAGAATGTAGTGGAATATCAACAGTTAAAATTTAAAAATGAAACAAAAAAAACTCAAATAAAAGTTTGTAGTATGTACTAGGGTTGAGCGGGATCGGGATCCCGACCGAAAATCGGGATCGGGATTTGAGAATTGCAATACCGATCCCGAACCCGATCCCGACTCGGGATCGGGACTGGCTTAAATCGGGATCGGGATTTTCCTATTTTTTAAAATGATCGGGATCTAATTATCTAAGCATTGGGGGTAAAAAGGTACACATTTAATTAGAAATAATGTTAAAGATTAGTACATCTAGTTTTCTTGGCTTCTAGACCAAGAAAACTTTACAAAGCCGGATTTCAAAATATTTTTCGTATTTTCGCAAAAAATTTGTTTTACACTTTTAAATTAATTCTATTGGCTATTGTATTTTGTATGACACTCTAGCTATATACTGCCTATCTAGGCTAACATAAATAAAAAACTGATGTATAACACGTTTAAATTTCTTACACGTTAACTCAATTCTATTGGCTATGGCCTCTCACTCTAGGCAGTATATCTAGGCAGGCTAACACATAAAAAATTTATTTGATTTTTTATTAACTATTAAAAATTTATTAACACTCCCGTCTTCATTATGTTCCTTCAATTTACTAACTCCCTTCATTAATGAATAATTAAATATAAAATTACTGTATTTTTTCAATTAATTACCTCTCTCTATTATTAATTACAAAAATACCCTGAGTAATTGAAACAATAATTACTCAGGGTATTTGTTGTAGGAAATAATGTGTTTATCTTTTTTAAGTTTTTTACTTATTTTTATATAAATTTAGAAATATTAGCAATGAAAGTATTGTTATTATTAATAATTGAAACATTAATTATGGAAATGCTATATATGCCCGGTAAAGTTTTTACTTAATTATATTTGTATTTATTTTTTTTCTTATAAAGTTTTTAATCTTAATTGTCATTAACTAATCCCAAATATCTAAAATTTTTAATCAATTTTAATCACATCTAAAATATTATTCAATTCCTAAATTTAAATTCTTTCAATTTCTGTTTAACATTCATTATAAATTGAAGGGGCGTTTTGTGGTTGTTTACATAGTCGACACGCTCATGCACATGAAGAGACAATTCAACATGCACATCAAAATGCCCCTGAAGCTGGTATTATTAGACTAATAATAATATAAATTTATAAAATATTAACAACATATACCTAATATAAACAATTTATAAAAACATTTTTGATTAAATAAATTTTCATTAGATAACATCCAAAATGATATGGACGAAGGTTAGGTTTATATTTGCTAATAATAAAATTAAATATTTTTATTTTGTGCAGTTATGACAATGATAACAGAAGGTTCAGAAATTTTTTCTCGTCATTTTTACTGTTTTCCTCATCAAAAGGATTTTATTGATTCGAAAATTATTGTTTTGAAAGATGGAATTCAAGTTTTATACAACAAAGATTTTACAGTAGGAGGAGAAGGCATTGGACAAGTAGACAAATAAAATTTTTGTTTTACATACCGTATTTACTCAAATAGGTACCCTGGGTAATTATTTTTTCAACCTCTCGCTGGAGAGGGTAATTATTAGGGAGGGGGTAATTATTTGAGGGAGGGTAATTATTTGAGTAAATACGGTATTTGAATTAGTCTAACTTATTCAAATTTATCATAGTATTTTAGAAATGGGTATAATATCGAAAAACTATAATAAACCTTAAAAAACTATAAGAGAATATTTTAAATTTATAAAATCTAATATGGTAAGTATTCTTCTTACTTTTTACCATCAGCAAAGATCATAAATTAATAAACAATTTTCTAAAATCGAAATAGTATTTATCTTTTAACTAGTTCTAATAAATAATCAAACTATTTATTTGAAATTTTTTAAGAAAATTATTCTAAAAATTTAATTTTTATGAATAGATTTATCATGGATATGTGCGAAATATTGGAAAATGTACAGCTCTTAAAGTTGTGTATAACACAGCTGGAGAAACAGAAGTACAAGTGCTTAAACATTTTAAAAGTTTACCTGATCCAAATGAAAAACATCTTATTATAGAGATGTATGGATAGTAAGTTTTTCTTTAAATAACAAATGAAATTTTTTAAGAAAATTATTCTAAAAACTTTCTATTACATATTTGGCAGTTTACTTTGTCACAATCGATTAAAATTAATAGTTAAAAATTTTTATTAAAAAAATTAATCTTTATATGATTTTATTTAATTTAAGTCAAAAGAAAAGTGTCGGTAATACAGACATAATGCTTATTGCATTGGAACTTGGTGATCGAACTTTGGAAGAATATTATGACTCTTTAAGATGTAATACAACTTTGTGGGATAATAGAGAGACAGTTATTACTAAGGGCACAGCTCGAGCACTTGAGCAATTTCATAAAGGTAAATAAGGGTTCGGATACGGGAAGGCGGAACCCGGATATTGTGAGAATATCCGGTTTTTCCGGGCTTTAACACAGAAAACCCTTTATCGATTAAATTTTTCTGAAAAAGGTCTAAGACCTGTTTGTAAATTGCGAACTCTAGTAAATAATATATATATAACTAGTACAAAGGATATATGGGGACGATGTTGGTCAGGGGATGTTCTGTGTAAAATGCGCCGGGGGGAGCATTCAAAACGGTATTTTTGGAAAAAAGTTGTTTTGGGTTGTGGAAAGCCTGCGGCTTTAAACTGGGCCTAGGTTTTCTTTGATTGCTGGGAGATTTGGGTAAACTACAGGTTTGACGGTTACTTGGGTGCGAGGATGTTGTGGGGCGTTTGGGGCCCTTGGCGTTTAGGGCCAAGGCGTTTGGGGGCCTTCGGCCCCCAAACGCACCGGTTTGATGGTTACGTGGGCGCGAGGATGTTGTGGGTTGTCCCAAGGCGTTTGGGGGCCTTTGGCCCCCAAACGCACCGGTTTGACGGTTACTTGGGCGCGAGGATGTTGTGGGTTTTCCCAAGGCGTTTGGGGGCCTTCGGCCCCCAAACGCACCGGTTTGACGGTTACTTGGGTGCGAGGATGTTGTGGGTTGTCCCAAAGCGTTTGGGGGCCTTCGGCCCCCAAACGCACCGG
>ABLG01001016.1:0-30621 GCA_000172435.1 Meloidogyne hapla | reverse complement strand
GATACAACCCCCTTTGGGATTTAATCCCCCAAATGGCCGGCCCGGGTTGTTTTCCTATAAAAACCCGGGTTTTTTTTTTTGGGGTTATGGGAATAACCCCCTAGAGTCCGGTCCTACGCCAAAAATATTGGGTTTTAGGCCCATTGGGTGAAAAATTTAATTTAGGGGGGTTAAAGAATTTTTTTTTCCCTTGGGGGTTTGGTTGAATATTAAAACCCCCCCCCCGGAGGAGTGGTTTTTTTTGCCTCCTAAAAAAAATTGGGGGATTTTTTTTGCTTTTAAGAATTTTTGGCCCTTTGTCCCATTTGGGTCCCCACGGGATAGGGGGCCCTTTAGAAAAAAAGGGGGGCTTTTTTTCGGCCCCCCCCCCCCCCCAAGGAATGGCCGGTTCCTTGGGGGGGGGGGTCTTATAACGGGAGTCGACTGTATGTTATAAGTAAACTATACTCAGAGTATAATAATTGCTCATGTGGTTGAAAAAATGAACACGAATAGAGTAAACTCCGATCTATCTCAGCCAGTCTAAAAATATATTTACCCTTGGGGTGGTTTTTTATGATCCTTTACGCACCTCTGAGTAAATGAATAACGTTTTCCCACATTAATTGATTACAGCCAACTCTCGATATAACGAACCCAATGTTCCTTAAATCGAGAGGTTTGTTAAATCTATGGGTCGCTATAACGAGAGTTTACTGTATATGAATTGTTTGATTAGAGGATTCTCATCTGCCGAACCCGATATGTGGACTACCGTTAATCGAATTCTACGAAGAATTCGACGAATAAAGCCTGAAAGAATTGAAGAAAATCTGACAAATCATCAAACGCAAAACCAAAAAATATTTACCTATTTTGAAGATTCAGAAAATAAGTTAAATAATTTTTTCAAGGAAAGGAATATTCAAGGAATAAGAAAACCTTCAACTTTTGATAGTTTATTCCGGAAAATTAGTTATCATTTTGTAAATCAACATTATTTGGGAAATTTCAAAAATTTTCCTTCTCCCCCGGAAATTATTTATATTGGTGGTATTTTGTTTGAAGAAAAAAAAAATTTTACGGAGATGAAAGAAAGGGTTAAAAAGAAGAAGGTATATATGATTTAATTAGATTTAGCAAGGTAATGATCAAAACTACAAAAAATTTGATTAACTTGCATCAATTTTTTGGTCATTTTTAAAAACTAAAAAGATTTATCGGAATGAAATACTTTACCTAAAAAACGAAAAAAGAATTTTTTAAATTGATTTTTTGAAAAATCCGTCGAATTCGACGATTAAAGCCTTTTTTAATGTTGAAAATTTTGAAAAACATATTAAAAATTTTACACTTTAAATCTCAGAAAAAATTAAAATTTAAGCATCTACGCACTATTCTAGTCTCATTTGGAACCATTAATTTTGTAATGAACGCAGGTACTGTCAAAACAATGTTTGATATATTTGAACAATATAAAAGTTATCAATTTATCGTTAGAATGGGAGGTTTTGTACCTCAAGAATATAACGAAGAAATAATTAAAGTTCAACATAACCCTATTGACCAACAGAAAATTTTGAGTATAATTAATATTTTTATATATTTAAAAAATTTATTAATCTTTAGCTGAACAAGATACAATATTGTTTATCACTCATTGTGGGCAGAATAGTTTGAATGAGGTATTTATAGAAAAATTGAAAAAAGTGTCCAAACCAGAAGATCAAATTATTGTAAATCGTCTTCCTGACGATCTTTTGGCTGATCTTTGCGATCTTCTGGGTACGATCTTTTGGGTTGATACCGAAAAATGTTTAAAATTCGCTCAATTTTATTAGTAAAATAGATAATTGTAACAAGACATGAAAATTAATTTTAAAACATAATACATATAAAGATCTAGTGATGATTTTTTAATAAAAGCTTTAAATAAAAGCTTTTGTTTTGTACAAGCGATTCTTTTTAATTCACTGGAAGCATCGCTTTAGGGGTCTAAAAAATTTTTTCAGGAAAACACAAGATTTTCCTATATCGTTTACTATCGTGTTTTATCTTTTAAATGTAATTTTCTTAGCTTTGATTTGTTATTTTATATATTTTTGACAACAAAAATTTAAGGCAATGTATGCTGGTGTTCCTATGATTTGTATTCCGCCTAAAGAAATAGGATATAATGCATCTCTTGTTGAGCACTTGGAAATTGGCATTTTTGTTCAAATTTATGACAAAAATAACGACTACGTTTTTAAAGTTTCTTTCGAAAAAGCGCTTAAAAAAATATTGAAAAAAAGGTACAAAGAAAATCTTTGATAAATTATTTTACATTTTAAAAAATCATAGTTTTCCGCAAAATTTAAAAATTCGTTAATCCATTTTCGTAAAAAAATAGATAGTAAAATTAAAAACAGAATTTAGTAAAATTAGTAAGAATAAAATAATAATATTTTAGTTATAATAATTATCAAAAAAAAGCAAATGGACTACGTAAAAGAATTCGGGTATACCCATACCGGATGAAAGACGTCTTCCTTGGTAAAATTTTAGAGGTTATTGGTAACTGATTCTGTGAGAAAAAGAAAGATTTTGATTTCTTTTTTTATTTTAAACTTACATATTTGGGTAAATAAAAAGGGTTGCCATTATTTATTTAGAATGATTATTTTTTGATTATTCCACAAAAATGATTAGAATTTAATTTGATGGCAACCTTATTTTTGGGATTTTTTTTAAATTTATTTTTTTGATTTAAAGGGATTTAACGGGATAAAAATTTTTTCAATTCTTTACTAAAATTTTGAATTATTTTATCTTATTTTGAATTTATTTTATTCTATTTATTTTTTTATTTTGAATTATTTTATAAAAATGATTTGGGTTTAGTTTGACGGCAACATTATTTTTGGCATGTTTTTTTAAATTTATTTTTTGATTTTATTTTTTGCTAGTTATATATTATTCTAATAGAACCGTATTTATTCTATGTATGAGTTTAAAAATTTTTTCTTTATGATAAGGCCCAAGGTTTTTATTAGGTATTATATGTTTTATTAAAACAGAATAAGCTAAAGAATGATATGAAAGAAATGATATTGTAGAAAAACCTCCATTTCAGAGAGAATACAGTAACCAAATAAATTTAAATTTTCACATTTAAATTTTTTGATATTTTCGATTAATTCTTTTATTAACTTTTAAAAACAAATTTTAAAGGATGTGAAATTTATCTCTACTAAATACTAAATCACAACAAAATTTATTTAACAAATCCTTTAATAAAAATCAGATAATTTTGAACTAAATTGAATTTTCATGTTTGCACTAACAAATAAATTAAATTCCGTTAATTAAAAAAAATTCCAAAGGTATATAAAATCACAAACCAGCCATTCACCCAATTGTATATTTAAAAATTCGAATTTCCCTTAAATCCTTCATCCGGTCTTTGGTTTGAATTTATTTTTACTTCAATAAAGTTAAAATTATTAGATTTTATTCAAATCCTTATTTACTTTAAGCTATCACGCCCTATGAAAAAATGCATATAAATTTTAAAAGTTTAGATACAGAGGGTTGTCGGAATTCCAACTTCTGATTTTAAAATCTTTTTCTCTTCCTATTATCTAAATTTTTTTGTCAAAATTTTCGATTTTCTGTCCATCATTCAATTAAACAAAAAAATTTTTTCTCCTTTTGAAGACATAAAATAAATTGAAAAAATAATTACCCAGGGTAATTATTTGAGCATATACGGTATGCTTAGTTATTAAACTTTTAACTCAAAAAACTCAAAACACAACAAATGTTTTATCCATCGCACACTTAAGTTTTCCATCAAACTAAAATTAATACAAACTGTTTTATACATTTCTAACTTTATTTTATGTGTTAAATGCTTATTCATATATTGTTGATATTTAAAATAAATAAGTAATATCATCGTTTTCAAATTATTTTATTAATTATCCAGTAAAATTTTATACATTTTTATATTTTCCCTTTTTTAGTATTAAATTAGCTAATAAATTACTAATATTTAAATTTCTTTTAATTCTTTTTATAAAAAATGACTGCGACAGATTTAAAAAAGATTTTTGTTTTCGTTTCAATAGTCAGTTGGCCTGGAATTAATTTTAGCTTATTATTATAAATTTTCAAAGCCATAGTAGTTTTTGATTTTTTTTAAAAGACGGTTTATATCTTAAAAATTTACATAAATAAATTAATAGATTTTTACATAGATAAACCAAAATAAAAATAGATTTTTATAAAAATGAAAATAAAATTTATGTCAATTTTAAAATAATTAATTTCCTTATATATTTTCAGCAAATTATAAAAAATGATAATAATTTCAGAAATTTTAATTTATAAAAAAATTATCGTGCCCGTTATATTATTCTTAATATATAATGTAGATTGTGACTACAAATACGCGGGACATGAACATCAGGAGGAGGACATCCCATAGTAATAAATGTTAATTATTTAAACTTTACTCACCCAGTAATTAGGTGTCCAAAATCCGACTCGAAATCCGACCGAACAATGTTGTTACAGCGTTATCCGCATGATAATTTACTATTTTATATTTATCGCATATTTTTGACAAAAAAATTTGAATAAATAAACATGGTAGCATGTTCTTCTACCCCATATTTTTAAACAGACATTTTTAAAAATTATACAAAAATCATATATTCAAGATGAAAACAATTCCCTCTTAAAAATTTTTAGTATTCATCTGAATGAACAAGTTACCAATCACCACAAAATTCCTTACTTAAATATGGATCAATGTATGCTCCATCCCGGTCAAAAACAACATGGATCGTATGCTTTGGTATTCCATAGACATCCTGGTTTATTGTGTGACGAGTAATTTGATTAGACAAAATAATTTATATTTTATCAATCATTTAGATTGATTATATGCTATCCAAGTCAATTAAGCATAAATAACACGTTAAATGGCACAATCCCTTCAATTCCTTATAGAATTGTAACAAAACGAGTAAATTATTTTAATTTATAATTAATTTAATAAAAATAATAATTAAAGAGTGAGCTAAACAAAAAATGTGAAGAAAAACGTAAAATGTTTTGTAATAAAAATAAATGTTCTCTTGGTCAGCCTGGTTCTTCTGTATGGCATGGAATTATGCTTAAAACCGAATACATTAGAAATGAATTTATTACAACAATTAAGTTGTCAATAACTGACAGAATGTAGGTTTTTAAATAATATTACCAAATGTTACCTATACGTCCCTTGTTATTTTGTTGTTTAATAACAATGGACTGACTTATATTTATGTAAAAAATATAGATTTAAATTTCCTCAATTCTTGACAAAGAATTTAAAAATATATCATAGAAGAATTTATTAAAATAAAAAACACTTCAAATTATAAATATCTCTTAATTTTCTGTGTTGAAATTTCTGCTAAAATATTCATAAAAACTAAGAATTATTTAGACTATATTTGTTTAAAAAAATTTGTCACCTAAATCTATGAATTAAATAATCCCATTAAAAATAATTTTAGATATACTTTTCCTAACATGACTCTTTTCAATATTGAGTTTGGACAGAAAGAAGATATCTTTACAAAGATTTTTGTAATGGCTTTCCTCAAATGTTCGTTTTATTATTATAAAATTGTTAAATTGTATATTTTAGCTAAAAACAAGACAAGGTTCGTAAAGATAAATGAAACAATCATCCCCAGTGAGGAAAGCCTTAAAAATGAATTTCTGTCAAATATAGACAAAGGTGCTTATCTTTATAAATATTCTGGTCTTTGGTCTCTTGGAATGGATATGTTGCCCTCAATAGCTCAACGATCTTTGCATCTGTTCTTTTATCGTGGATGTGTTTGTGAAGTTAATGTCTGGGTAAATAAAAAATAAAATCTTTTTATTATATTCAAAATCATCTCTTTAGTTCAAAAGCCCAACAACACCTTCATCCACAATACCTCTAATACCCAATAAGACAAATGAAGAATATCTTAATAATGTTGAAATATGTCAAAGATTTACAGATAATTTAAAGCACCCTTTGGGCAACATTCATGAAGAAGAAAAAGTTGTTGAATTTAAATTGAGGACTAGTAATGTTGGGAAAAATGGCTTAATTAAATTATTTGAAGATGTTGAAAAGGTGCTTCTTGAAATTAATTTTAATACCAGCATTATTGAATTTGCTGGTTTTGGGGTAAACTTTAAAATATTTTTTAAATATAATTTTTTTAAATTTTCTATAGTTCAAGAACGTTCAATATACTCGAGATATAAACCAAAATTTAATGGATATAGGAGCAATGATACACATAACAATGCGTTTAAATAAATATTTTGTTTTTACATCAGTTGAAGTTAATGATTTTCCATCTTTATATTACAAACTATTTACACGAGATTGGTGGAATGGAAAATTATTTGAAAAATCAAACACCTCCCATATTTTGGTTCATGGCGATTTCGTTGAAGTTACCCCCATCTATATCAGAGCTTTTAAAGAAAGCCATATTTATAAAGTAAGAATGCCGGATTTAGCTCGAATATTTTTTATTTTTAGTTGGCAAATAAAATGGGACAAATTATTCAAATGCCTTATTCATTCGGAACGGGCCTAGTAATTAGCGATTCTATTTTATTTAGATTTCGTTGCTTAATTAATAATGATGGCAAATGGTTTTATATAAAGCTTAGAAAAGATGTGGCTGAAAAAAATGATTATGGTAATATTTATCAGTTACATCTAATATCTATATTATTTCAGTTGGAAAAACTATATTTGGAATGGAAATTGATCTTAAACTCAGTAAAGTGATTACATATCCAGACATTACGGTAACTAAAATATTTTTTCTTAGAAAAAAAAGCTTAGTAAGTAAAAAATAAATAATCCTTAATTTATTTTAAATACAAAAATTAATTTTAGAGTTATAAATTCGAAGAAAGATGGTCTGATAATAAAATGTTCAAAAAAGGGATTCCATTCGAATGTGACCTAAAAGTAATCAAACATGGAGTATGGACAATAATTACTATTTTTGTGAATGGTATTGAATTAGTGGATAATGAAATAAAAACAGATTTGCCAATAACGTTGATTAATCTAATATCGGTGGAATTTTATTAAATAAATTAAGACGAAGAATTTTTAAAATTAAGATGGATGGAGATATTCAATTAATGGCTTTTAAAAGAGAAAATATAAATATACCACCAATGCCTAAAAGAAAATTTAAGAAAAAATTAGAGATGAAAGAGTTGGGAAAAATAATGTGTTTTGAGGGAAAAGTTCCAAGTGTAAAAGATATGATAGGGCATAAATTTCTTGAAGTATTATTAATGCATGATACAAGCGAATTCGAATTGAATTGTAAGTAAATTTTTTGTTATTTTAATTACCATACTTACTCTATTAATTGCCCTCCGTCAGAAAATTACCCTCTCCCTAAAATTACCCCCTCCCTCCAGCGAATGTTGAAACAATAATTACTTCCTCAAAAATAGTGTCAATACTCTATCAAATTAATCTCAAATAATTACCCCATCCTTAATAATTACCACTTCCGGCGCGATGTTAAAAATATAATTACCCAGGGTAATTATTTGAGTAAATACGTTATATGTTAATTGAAACACATGTCTATTATATTATGTTCGTTATCATATCTTGGACCAAGGTCTTTATAACAACCTTATTAAGAATAAAGTATCCTATATTAACTTATGTCCGCAAATCTGAGCTCGGGCATTTAACATAACTATTTATTTTTCCTTTTCAAAGATGGCGACATATTATTACAGCTATATTTTACATTTGATGAAACTCTTAAAGTTAATGATAAACCTAATAGCTATGCATTTTTGCGCGTCGACAGCCACATACGAAATCATCATTTTAAGAGGGCAGAAAAGTACAGAAATCCTATTGGACAAGCTGGTGTGCCTATTGTTGTGTTAATCTATGCAGAAAAGGAATTTTTCAGAATAATTATAAATGAAGGAACTGACCACTTTACCTTTAATTATACAATACCCGCATGGGCCGCCAATTATGTTATGGCTAGTTTTAAATTTTAATTAAAAATAGTCGGTAAAACAAAGCAGGCTTTTTTTGTCTTGGTCTTTGGATATAGGTCCGGAAATTTTAGGATCGAATATCGGATCAGGATATCCTAAGATTTCACATTATCCGAAATCCGTACTCAAAGAGATAACTTACATAGAGCATTTTACTTATGGACATTTTAAATAAAATTTCCTTTAGATAACTGGCAACATATATGATGTTGCATTTGACGATGATGTCAAAAATACTCCAAGGTGTCAGAAGCTTAAAAATAAATATAAGGAAGTTGAATTGTCTCCAAATATTTTTAAATTAAATAAAAAGTTAAAAATGGGCAACAAAATAATTATTAAAGGAAGAATCCCAGAAGGATTCAAAAATATAACTGTAAACTTCCTGCATGGGGCTGTTAAGTGGCATCCATATGGTTTTATATTTTAGTAAGATTTCATAGTTTTTCCATTTAGTTGGAACTACTGTCTTACAACTAAATATTAAAAGAAATATTTCATGCTTAAATTCCTATGCTGTGAGTATTTTACGAAATATTTTTTATATTTTTACAAATTTTTATATTAATAGTATAATCACAAACATTATCGATGGCTATCTGGTTTACCTGGTGATTGCCAAAATCATCTAAATTTGGAGGAAGGTCAAAGAATAAGAATAAGTATCAACCAAATCAATGACGATAATTTAAAATCTGATATAGAAACTGAGGAAAATATAATTGAGATGTTTTACCGTATGCTTATACCTTTAAGTATGACGGAATATATTGAGGTGATAATTATCAGGGCTTGATATTTTTGTACACCATGATTTTCTGGATTCTAGGGTTAAGATAAGGAAATTTTTCATATCTCATTATTTTTAATGACATAGTCAAAATCTGGTAAATGTCATCAATCTAAGTCAAGGTCATGGGTAATGATAAAATTTTTAATAAACAAATCTGTTATTTATCATAAAAAGAGAACTTATTTGTCTGGACACCCATCCCTATTTTAGAAATTATTTGCCGAACTATAACCGGACCAGACTTTAAATATATGTTAACATTAATTTAAAATTGTTAAACACTTTTCAGGTAAATGGACTAGATCCTAAAGAAGAAGGATTTTCTATTAAATTTGTATAAAATAGACGTTAGATTTAAAAATAAATTTCAAATAAATTCCACAAACTCAAAAAATAATTATGGGTCAATTATGATTCTATAATATTAAAAAAATTATTCTAGCTTTATTATTGAAAATTTTATTATTTTGTTTAAACAATAAAAGTTAAGAAAAAATACATATTTATATTTTGTTTCACCTTTGCCTCCCACTTAAATTTATTTTTTTTTTAAAATTGATTTTCAGACATAATTTAAATTTTAAGAATTTATTAAGCAAATTTTATTTTTCTGTCTTTATATTTATTTACTTCATGCTTAACCAACAAACTAATTTAACTTTAATTCATATATTTTGTTTTTCTTTTTTTTTCTCTCCATTTTAGCGTTATATTGTATATCCTTTGGAGTTTGAATAAAATTTGAAATTTATAATATCTGACTACCCATGCCCGGCCATGTCCCAAAAACGTCCATCTCTTTAAATTTGTATTTTCTTATTTTGCTTATAGTTGAATAAAGCTATTGTAACAAGCATTTAAATGGCTAAATATATAATATATTTACTATCCTTACCTAGAGAAAAAAATTAATGAGACTGAAAATTTTTATTTAGGTAGGCTATGACTAGTACGCGAAAACCCGACACTTCAAAACCTGTTAATTTTTAATTTGATTTATAAATTTTTGAATGAAGTCATAAACATTTTATTGGACTCATAAGCTTTCATTCGACTCATGTAATTTTGATTTGGACTGAGCCAAAAATTCTGTATTTTCTTTTTCAACTTTATAAAAAATTTATGCAACTAAATTTATTAAAACAAAATGTTAAAATAAAATGCGGCAATTCATAAAAATACTGAATTAATTTTCTTTAAATATTAACATTTTAGGCAAATAAAATTAATTTTTTAGCAAAATAAAAACATTTTAGAAACTTAAAAATAATTTTTACTAGGAATAATAAAAAAATAATTTTCTATTAATCAAACTTGAAAATAAATCAACCATGCATCTTTTGCTAAAGAGTTTCCAAAAAATTTTTTATTATAAAGCTTTCACTAAGTAGAATTTTATGAAAAGAGTTATTAAAAATTCTTAATCTATTTCTTATTTTATTGTATCTTATTCTTTTAAAAAATTTAAGACAATAATTTTAATTTCCGATTTTATTTCACATATTATGCTAAGATTTTAAAAGATAATTAGAGTTACTAAGAAAATTCTTAAAATAAAGTAAATAGATAATCCCAAAAGCTACACCCTATAATATGCATGTAAAATAATTTTTAAATTTCTTTTCTCTTTTTCATTCAAAGCCTGGACATGTTATATAAGTTATTACGGCATCTGAAATATTAAAAAATTTAAAAAAAAATTAAAAAATATTTTCTCACTTCTTCCAACACCAACAATTATACCTTTAGGCTCAAACCAAAGAAATGCATCTTCAGATAAATCTACATGTCCAACAGGACATTCTGGGCATTGATCGGTTATTGGAACAGTTAAACTAAAAATATATTTAATTTTGTTTTTAAAATTTTTATTTTCTCACGTTTTTCCTTTATATGCTATTTTGACACATTTGTTAATGCAAAGTTTGTCGTTAAGAAAATACCGTTTATCTTTAAAACAGGAAGGGACCCACTTGGCACTTTTGTCGAATAGTAATCCAGAAACGGCTGCTGACATTTTTGGCTGTAGAAACGAATAAGTAAATAATTTAAAATTTAAATTTATTTTATAGTTTTTGATTATAGTTTTTGATCCTAAGAATGCTAACTTTTACTATCTTCAGTAATTTTCTCTACACTATATGACCCCGTTTTTTAAATGTTGATCATTAAATTTTATATCTTATTGTTTATCATTTGGATTTTTCTTGGTTAATATTCAAATATAACAACCTGGCCCAAACCACGACTGCTGGCTGCTGACAAATCACCCCCGCAAGCTGCGCGACCAGTAAAATCATAGAAGGTAAATATTCCAATTATAGGTTTATTCAGTTGGGAGTCAATTATTCCTGAGGCATTAGTAAGAGAAAGACAAGTATCTTTTGTAGTGATGACCGTTGGTACAACAAGCGAATCACCACCAGATGAGGATTGGGTTGTTGTTACTTTAGATGGGATTATTGAAGTTGGGGCGTTGTCATTATTTTTCATTGTTGTTTTATTGTCTGCCGTTGATATTTTCTCTGTTGCACTTTTATAATTTATAACTGTTTCTGTTTCTTTTGTCGATTCATATCTTTGAGGGCGGGTTGACATTTTCACAATAGAAGTACTATCCCCATTATTACTATCACATATTCTTGTTTTATTAACACAAACTGTAGGCATTCCATTTCCTTTGATGATCAGGCCAGCCTCTTTGTAAGAAGCCCCAGGTTCGATGCGAACATTTACGGGGGTTCTGTAAAGGTTGTTGCCATCATTGCGCATGTTTCTATTACTTTGGGTGACTGACTAAAATTTACATCATTTTTAAAATGTTCAAAATATTTTCAAAGGTATACAAAGGTTTTATTTCAAGCGTTTTATAGAATTGAATTCCTTTTAAAAAAGGAATTGATTTTTTTCTGATAAAATTTCAATGGGTTTATTACGTGCGCTAGATATGAAGAAATATTTAGTAAACCTTATTTGGCAAAACAATCCTCCCCCTATATTTAATTTTTTATAACAATTACACTCTAAAAACAAATTTAAAATTTTTTAAGAATTGTCATTTATACATAGTAGTTAGATTGTTTTATTTGTTTTCTATAAACTTTTTATAAATTTGTTATAATTTTAATAAATTATTTTTGAATTATTTTAAAATTTATTTAAAATTTATTGAAATTAAAAAAAAATAAGATAAGAAACCCTTAATCTTTATTTACAGTTTGAATGGGAGGATAGTTTTCAAGAAATTGGGGATCAGTTATAAGAATTTATAATTTGTTTTGATTGTTACATAATATTATAATTCTGGTGCGTATTTATATTTAAATCGTAAAATAAATAATGAAATTAAACTTTTTCAAAATCATATATCAAAAAAAGTAATTGAATTTTTGGGCTTCTCTTGATAATTACATTTGGGAAAAATATTTATTTCAATACCTAATAATAATGATAATGAATAAATTAATAGACAATCCATGAACAAATTGCCTATTATTTTATCTAAAAAGGTTGAAAAATATTTATATTTATATTTGAGTTGATTATATAAAAAAGTAATTTTACTCTACAAATAAATGTAACAATGTTTTTAATGCAAAATATAGAAAGATCATGAATGTTTACATAGCTAGCTAATAAATAGTTACTAGGAATTGGACTTTTGACATAACAAAAATTTGAGCAAAAATTTTTATTTTGAGCAATTTTTACTTTAACAATCTCTCGTTAGGCTCCCAGAATTTTGCTCATTAGCAATATTTTGCTCACAGAAATTTGGGAGTTGTTCTTAAACTATTCCAAACAATTCTCTGAATGAATGTAGAGCATTGTTGAAAAATTTGAAAAATTTTCTTGTGAAAAATTTCCAATGAGCAAAATTCTGGCTCCCCTCTCGTTTATTTCAAAATTTTAATGTCCAAAATTGCCAAATTGTCAAAATTGCCTATCTTTGAAATGTTTTTGTGGGAATTCAGTAATTAGTTTAATAAATTAATTGTGCTTTAAACATAATATAATTTCTTTTGTAAAGAATTTTTTTTCTTAATATATAAATTTAAAAAATTTTCTACTCTTTCCTCATTCAGTTTCCTCATCCATTCAACAAAAAACTCTTTAATATCTTTTTTAATTTTTACCGTCTTTTCATCACGTTTATTACAAACATTTTGCAATAAGATACAGTTTTCTATAAAAACTGAATAAGAAAAGTTGTTTCCAAAAGTATTATGTAGATTGTCACAAATATTTTTTGCTTCAAAAAATTTATCGACAATTAATTTATGATTACCACGCATGATTTTATTTAGTTCCTGAAATTTTTTAACATAAAAGATCATCCAAAGCAGTAAACCAATTGCTGCTCTCACTTTTTAGATTTTTAAAAATAGAGGGCATCACTAATACCACGAATAATAAAAAGTCGGGGTTTCGTATTTTTCGAAAAAATCTATCGTATTGGTGTAAGGAAATTTGGGCTCTGGAAAGTTGGGCTCCAAGATTTTTCGGAAAGTTGGGCTTCAACTTTTTGGAATTTTGGGCTCTGGCGGAAAGTTGGGCTCCATGAAGTTAATAAGCCGGTGATTTTTTATATCCTGGCGATAACAACATCATAAAACATTGTTAAATGTTATATAATGAATGAATAAGCCGAAATATTTAACCAAAACCACCTGGCCATAGGTTCTGAATTAAATAAGCCCAGTTATAAAACCCACTTGGAGCCCAACTTTCCAGAGCCCAAATTTCCGGGACTATTTCGGGTAAACTGCGGAAATTTTGGCAGTTAAGACGAGTCATAAAAACCTTTGCAATTAAATTAAAAATATTTTTTTAGGTAATTTACATCCAATTTTCCTTTGACAGCATTAAAATTAATTTTATGTTCATTTCCTTTGTAAATATTTTTGAAAATTTTCCTGTAAATTTTCATAAAAATTTTTAATTTTTTCGAATTTTCAAAGAGAAAAAGAATCTTTTTATTTATATTCTTAATCTTTTCCGCTATTGGAAGAAATTTATAAAGAAGAGTCCAAGCCGCTAATTTTCTCTCTTGCTCATCTTCTTGATCTTAATTAATTAATTTTTATTAGTGAGTAAAATGCAGGCTTATTGCTTTGAAGTGCTGTTTTCCTTTTTATTTGTTATATATGGAAAAGTTCCTAGACTATTTCTAATAGATGGATGTCATTAGGTTTGCCACCTCTCCCCGAGCCTTAATTAGGTTTGCCACCTCTCCCCGAGCCTTAATTAGGTTTGCCACCTCTCCCCGAGCCATTTTTAGTCTGACATCTGTTATTCACATTTTTAAACCAGTTACGATGAAAAACCCTTCTATATAAACCAATTTTGTTTCTTCAAGTTCTTCAGTTATAAAAGATTAGTTTGTAAACATTAGA
Organism: Meloidogyne hapla; assembly: GCA_000172435.1. Taxonomy (NCBI): domain Eukaryota; kingdom Metazoa; phylum Nematoda; class Chromadorea; order Rhabditida; family Meloidogynidae; genus Meloidogyne; species Meloidogyne hapla. Next base: position 16,353 of record ABLG01001016.1, on the reverse strand, counting down.
AAGTTAATTTCAGAATTAATCCCTGTTACCCTTTTTATCTTAAACAAAAAGATCACTTTTAATTATTTAGCCTAATCCCTTTATGACCGATCTTAAACGAGAAGATCACCTTTTAACTAAATCCAAATTTTCCTCATTTATTAAATTATTGTTTTTTACATAATTGTCTGAAATAAAGCATATTTAACTTAATTTGCATTTGTTCCTCTTTACGGCCATTAAAACCCTTTGGCCTATGAAAACAAGGATAAAAATTCTTTCCTATTTTTTACAGTCTTAAACCTAGGAAATTTGCGGTCTCGCATGTCTTTAACAGGAAAATAACAGAAATGTACTCAAATAATTTTTAATCATTCAACAATCAGTTAAACTAAGTTTAAAATTATAAAATTTACTTGTATCTGTTTCTACTTCATTGACATTATCATTTGTATTTGTCTCAATCTCTTCAAATCTCATTCCCCTCATATCAACTCTATCAGGTTCTGTATCTTCATTTAAACCAATTGAATCCGCATTCAACAAAATAAAAATATATTGAAGAATAAAGAAACTAAACAATTTTTGAGACAATATTTTCATCTCCTTTTTTATCGTAATTTTATTATATAGTATGTGTTTATTATATAGTATGTATTTATATTTGAAAAAATCAAAGTAGCTAATTTTCACAATTACTTACAGAGTACGATTCAGAAAATACAACAATTTAACTCTTGCTAAAAAACTTTTGAAAAGAAAGAAAAACTCATAAAAATAAATTTATATGCGGAAATGTTGAATTGAATAATTGAAAAGAAATATTTTCTGTCAAAAGGGCAAGACGACAGTCGAGAGGTTGTGAAATTGCTAATGAAAGGATGGAAAATGTTGGCGAAAAAAAATTATAGACGCGTCCGATTCCTTACTCTATCCTAGCCAATCCATGCATGTGAATATAACGAGATGTACTTTTCGATTTTCGAAATTATACACAACATTAAAGCCATTAATCGGGCCGTTTAAAAACAAATTTAAAAAATCTTTTATCAGATTAGATAAATCATGCAGATTAGATAAATCAATCCGAGGATCAAAATATCGGATTTTCGGGTCTATAAATAGATGTAAAACAAAAAATTCTTAGATAATAGAGTATATAATTATATGAAGTAAAATATAATGATGTTCATATTTCAAGAAAAATAATGTTTTCATATCTAATTACAAAAACTAATGATCAAAACGAATTTTTCTAAAAAGAATTAATAGAATATAATTATTCTTTGTTTTCTCGGTTCTAATGATTCTAAAAATATGCATCATAAATATTAAAAACATCAAAAACTTTCGATCGTGAGAAAATTTTTTGTCTAAAACCAAATCACAAAATTTTTTAAATCATTTATCAAAATCGGGGGAATAAATGCCAATTAGGTAGATAAATTAATTCGAGGGTCAACAATATCGGATCTTTGGTTCTAAAACAAGATAGAAGATGTAAATACATGTTTAAGGAAGATGTTTAAGGTACATGTTTAAAGTACAAATACATGTTTAAGGAAGAGAATTTATAAATATGTCAAACAATTCTAACATGCTAATCTTCATATTTATTTGCCTAAGAACTTGACAGAGAGATTTGCTATGTTTATAGCATTTGCATCGTCATTCGTAAAATTTGTTGTTTTTTCTTTGTTTGGTTCACTTGCACCTGCATTGAATTATATTATATTAATTGGTAATTACCATTTTATCACTAGGGTCTTAATTTTTAGGAAATTTAACTTAATTAATTCCCAAAATAGGTAGGAACTAAATAATCGAAAATAGGTAAGATAATAGGAACAAAAGTGACTATTTCTGGCATAAAAAACATTTATTTTATACAAATTTACTAATTAAAATCATGAATTTTGCATTTATGAATTTTGGATAAATAACACCAAAAATTTTGAATCTGTTGTGCTTAACGGCGTAATATATAGGATTAATTATAGGTTAATATTTAAAATAAACACCTGGAAATCTTGAAACAATCTTTGAAACAATTTCCAGTCCGCTGTGTTTTTCTTGTTTTGATATTCCGGCATTTGACTTTAACATTCCCGCCACAAAATGAGCTGCCAACAAAAATAAAACGAATTGATAAATAAAAGTTTGAAATTTCATTTTTAAATCTTGTTCAAAAATTTATTTTTTCTTAAATTATTTATGTTTTTAAAATTATATAAAATATTATTTAAAATTATTATTATTTAAAATTAGTTTTTAAAATTATTTAAATCTTTTACGTTTTATTTTTTAACTACTTTAAAATATGGCTCTAATATCAAAGAGTCTCTATATATGGAAGTATATATGGAAGTTTTAATAAAAACTTGCCCATTATAACGGGATGTCGCTTATACAGAGATTCTTACAATTAAATGAGGCACTATTAGATAATTTCGAATGGCGAGTAAATGTTAAGTGTGTTTGTGTTTTCGCCTTATTACTAACTACTTTTATACAGGCCCATTCAACGGAGGAAATTTTCACGTGAAGGGCACCCTAAACGATGCCTGCCTCTATATTGACAACGCAAAAAATTTTATTAAATGCCAATAGAGGGGACCTTCAATCAATTATATTTTAAAATCCCTATAGAGAAGTGTTGCAGATTACAATTGCGGATTAAGACTTTTCCAGGAGATTTCGTTAGGCAGTCTAAATTTTAAAAAGTTTAATAAAATTATAAGAATATTGTTTCGGATTTTTCATCGCGGTATCTTAATTATGTTAAACGGTAATAAAAGTTGCTTATTGAATAAGCAAACTATTGAACGAGTTAAAAACTTCATGTTTTAAATTTTTTTTTTCTTTTGTCCGCAAATGTTGTGTAAGGGAATCGACAGCTTTTAAGAATCAAAGACCTAATGTAGAGGAGGGGGGTGTGATAACGCCCAGTCCGAAATTTACGCACTGATTTATAAAAAATTTGCAGAATATCTTTTTAATAATTAATTTTTGAGTTAATTCTCTTGGCATAATAAAATTTTGAAGTAAAACAATTTATTGAAAAAAATAATGATTTGCTCTAGGGTAGTAGAGCAGCTAATTCGGTGAATGACGCTCGGGGAAAAGAGCGGTCCAAGATATTTGTAGATTTTTTTAAACCGGGCTGGAAATTCATTAAATTCTCTCTGATTTAATTTTTCAAAATAAAAAAATATTATATTTGAGGATAACTTTAAAAAATTATTTGCGGATAAATAAATACATACACGAGCGCATCCCCAATATTGACGCCTATCCTATGATTTTTGGCAGCTCCATTAATGCCAAAAAATGTAAATGATTAAGTCTATATTTTGGAGAGAGTCTTTTACAAGCAGGCAGGAAAACACCTAATGTTGAGAGTGGCGATAAAACGTAAAAATCGAAAGCAGTTTTAAATTTCTAAAAATCAATGAAAACCTCTTGTTTTTTGTCTTCGATTTTTTTCGTTTCCTGGGACAGGGAATCACTGGTTATAAACTAATTTAATTAGATTTAACTAGGGATGCTCAACTTTGATTAACCGAAACGAAAGCTAGGTGTTTGGAAAGTTTTGACTTTTCAAGCAATTAAATCAAACTAATGATTTGAATAAATTAAGCATTTCTAGATATTTCTGATTTTTTTTAAATTTGACAAAAATCTTATTTTCCGTTTCTTGAATCTAATTATTAATATTATAAATTAATAATAAAAGAATTACTTTAATTTTTTCACATAAAACTAAATTCCTCTTATCGGCATTTATTTGTTTAATTTTTCTTTTAAAATTTTATATTTTGTTAAAATTTAAATTTCATATAATATGACAGACGAAAATTTAAAATTTGAGGGGAAGTGTGAATGAGGAATTTTTTATAGATTTTTACATAGTGTGGAGAGAGGGCCCTCTCATGTGAGGCATATAACATAAAAAGAGTGCAATTTTATGAAATAAATAAAAAATATTTTATTTAAAATTTATGTTTTTAATTTAATAAAATCCGAGTGCTTTATAAAAATATCAACTCAGAATTGCCTAGGATGTAATATTTACTGAAACTTTTTTTTTAAACTTTCTTGAATTTTTTATATAATCTCCAGACTCCAACTAATTCCAATATAATTTTTGTCTTACAATTATTTTTTTAGACGGCCGTTTTTATAGAGAGAGAATGTAATTTAACAATAAAATTTTTAATTAAATTTAGAGAAATAAAAAATTTCCGGAATTAATAAATGCGGAAAATATTAAATCGAATAAACACTCTATAATTAATTATTAACATTAAAACACATTTTAAAAAAATTTTGTTAGGCGGGCGTTATGCTGCCTCTAAATGTTAAGAGGCGGGCATTTATATTTAATCGCCTCGCCATTCCCTCGACATTTATTTTATTCAATTTGTAAAAATTTTTATTTATTTTTTCTCTTAATAAATAAATTTTAAATAAAAACCTAAATTTTTATTAAAACTTTATTTATTATTAAATTTTGTCTTATTTAAATATTGTTGAGTCCGTTTTTCCGCCAATAATCTTACTGTAGACCCAAAAACTTTTCATCTACCGTATTTAATTAAATAATTACCTAGGGTAATTATTAGGGAGTTGAGAGAGGATAATTATTTGAATATATACAGTAATCAGTCTAAATAATAAAAAATGTCATTGTTTTAATGCTTATTATATAATGTTTTATTCAATATTTTAACAGTGTTTTGTTAAAAAGTAAAAAACCTCAATTTCTCCTTTTTAAATTTTTCTAAAATTTTTATCTTATTTTTAGGATGAATTTAAAATTCTCCTTAATTATATTTGTTCTCGCCTTTTATGAAGGTTTTGGAGGTAGGTTTTTTAGTATTTTTTGGAAAAGTTAAATACGGTTAAATATAAACATAATTTAATTTAAAAATTGATAAAATTATTAAAGTGGTATTAAATTGGCCATCAATACCTTCAAATCAACAGGCTCAACCTTTCCATAATGATAAAACTAATGTCGAATATGACAGGAAAATGCTAAATGAGATAGGCAAGGAAATGGAGCAAGGAAAAAAAGAGGAAGGAAAAAATTTGCAACATAAATTGAAGTATGTTACTAAAATAGACTCACGATATAAAAAATATTGAATAGCCGAATCTTTTCGGATTTCGGGAAAGGCAGACAAGCTCCTTCTTCTGCTCCTATCGCAAATACATAATCATATCTAGTGTTGGTATTACGGGCGGAGGCCTTAAGCCAGAATATAGAGAGTAAAAAAGATTTACTGGAGACCAATTTCCGTACACGAAAAATCCCTGTCTCCTTTCACCATTTCTACCCTGCTATTATCGCAAAGATAATTGATATTCAATGCTTCTCGAGCTACTAAAAATAACAGAAATAAAAATGCTTTCTACTTGTTGGGCTTTCAATTTAATTAAATTAAAGATCTTCTGAAAAATAATAATTTTATTAAATTCTAAAAAGAATTTAAGAATTTTAAAATCATATTTTATAATTCGGAGTAAAAAATGTTTCTTCTGATCTTGATATTGAATCAAATAAATTAACAATAATTTTTGAATTAAACAGATATACGAACAGTAAAGTTGGTTCATCTGGTGGTCATTCATCTGGTGGTCATTCAGCTGGTCATTCAGCACCTAAATCATCCAGCACAACTAAAACACCAGGTTCATCGAAAACACCAAGATCATCGAAAACACCAAGATCATCAAAACCAATATATCATCACGGAGGAAGCACTAGTAATTCCAATAGAAACATCGGAAGTAAATTAACAAAATTTTGTGTTTTTGCTTTGTTAGCGCTAAGCGCATTAGTACAAATGTCTAAGCGCATTAGTACAATGTAAACCAATCACTATGAACTGCTTTGTTTGTAAGTCATATTTGTTAAAAAATGTTATTTTATAGGGAAAACTGAGTTTAAATGACAAAACATAACGTATTTCCTCTAATAGAATGACTGGTCACTCTATTTTTCAAAACCCTCGCTGAGGGTCACTTTATTGGAGGGGGTCATTCAAATGGAGGGGATCTTTCAATTAGAGGAAATACGGTATTTATAATACTAATATTAATTTTGAACAAGAGTTATGGGTAAAAAGCTATTGTCAACTCTTATTAAAATATTTTCGTTTAACTTTTCCTCTATAAATCTTGTTAGGGAATCAGGCATAAAAATATGCATTTGTGTGAAAAATTAAAAAAAATACTCGAAAATTTCCAATTATTATTTTTTATAAAATTTAAAAGCTAATGGCTTAGAAAAGGAAATTGAATTGAAATGCGACATTGATGGATACAACTACAAATGTACAAACACCGAGGCTGATCCTCCATTCAATGGCTTTAGCGGGGGAGAATATGAATTGAGCTGTCCTATTGGTACTGACGGTAAAAATATGAAAGTTGCTAAAGCTAATGTTGGAGATGCAGATAGCAACTTTTTTGTTAACTTCGTTTTAGAACCAATTAAGAATATTAAAACAAATATTAAAAATATTTGGAATCGTAAAGAAAATTGAGCGTTTAAAGAGTAATTGACAATGTTGGTAGTAGAAGAAATGATTATGAAAAGTATCCTAGAATTTTTTTGTAGTAAATCTAGATATCCCCTCATTCTGTACCCTCTTCTGAAAGAATTGCGATATATTTATTGTGTTAACGATACCGATCAGAGCTTTCAGAAATTTCGTTTCGGAATGAAAATTTTTGATTTATTTAGGTATGTTTCGGAATGAAAATAGCTCTAATATGAAAATTTTTATATTTAATCCATTTTTGAATAAAAATCTGGCATCTTGGTTATCATTTATCTGACATTGGAATTTTTCTAAAAATAGCTTAAAATTTTTAAAGATTTATGCCCAATTAATTTTTTGAATTCTTAAAAATATACGGTTTGAAAAATTAATCTTTAAAAAATGAGTTAACAGTTGGAAAGCCCATTGGGCAATAAAATCATTTGGTCAATATACTAAAAAGTAGGGTTGCACAAGACCGTTTAAACGAACGGTAAACGGTATACGTTTTTCGGCAAAATTAAGCGGAACGGTATACGGGTCTCAAATAAACGGTATAAACGTTAAACGGGCCTTCTAAACGCCGTTTATTACGTTTAATACACCCCTAAAGAGTTGAAATTTTTTAGGGCAAAATTGCCTATCAAAAAATCAAAATTTCGCCTGCGGCGCTGAAAAGAAGGATTTTGTGCGCCTTCAGCGCCATATAAGCCCAAATTTTTTCGCCTGCGGCGCTAGAAAAGTGAATTTTCCTTTAATATTGAAGCCACAATTTCCGCCTGCGGCGATAGAACAAAAGGGTCCAATAGAATTACAAATTTCACCTTCGGTGCAGAAATTTAAACAAAGTTTTAATTGCCAGGTATCTACCAGGTTTTTTCGCAAATTTCCAAGTTTTTTGCTTGCGCTTTGGTGTTTTGGAGATGGAGATTTTCGTGATTCCGGGATCTGGGATGGAATCGTTGGGATGGAAACGTTGGACACATTAGTGGGGGTATTCGGATTCGAGTACAGCTGCCAGAAATTTCCAAAAAATCAAACCTAAGGATTTGATTTTTTACCATTGCACGTTACCCAAACTCTTCACGTCGCAGTAAAATGTGAATTTTTTTAAACTGGAGCGTTATAATTTTGGAAAATCGCTGAAGAAGAGAATTATTAGAGACTTAGACATATGAAAAGTCCAAAAATTTCGCCGCGGCGCTAAAATTTACGCTTTAAGTATTATTGTAATTTTTTTGAAAATTAAACGGAAACGGACGTTTAAACGGGGTCTTCGAAAATAAACGAAACGGTATACGGTTTTAAGATAAACGGCATAAACGGTATACGGGAAACCCGAAATTAAACGGTCTTGTGCAACCCTACTAAAAAGCTTTATTTTTCGGCCGGAATGAATTTGTACACAAATTACACACGGATATATTTCTTTTCATTTTCAAAACAGAATTTTCTATTTCGGGCAGTTCGGGTAATGTTAAATAAGTTTTATTTATAAATTTCTGAAAGAGATTAACTAAATAATTATTTAGAAAATTAGATATGTCAAAAACTACCAATATTATATCGCTGAGCCCTTTTCTAATTCTTTATTTTTTTAACTTTAATATTTTCTGATTAGAAATTAGTAATTTGTCGAAATTGAAAAATAGAGATAAAATTTATTAAATCTGAATTTATCTAAAGAAATAAACAATGAAAATTTCGACAATTTTTTTAACAGTTACAAAAAGGAAGTTTATGGCTTTACCATTTTCGTTACCTTTCCATGAGATAGAGCTAAAATGCGGGTTTTTTTTTAAATTATTATTCGAATAAATAAACAATTTAAGAAAGTTTGTGCGAGAATAAATAACTTTAAATGAAATTTTTAAATAATCTTTAAATTTGGTTTTTTATAAAGTTGGTAGATGTAAAACATTAAATATACTTTAGATTAGTCTTTACTTAAAAAATTTTTTAGGGAAGTTGATTTTCTTTAAATTAATATTTAAAATTTTCTTTTCTTCTGCAAATACTTTCCAAATTTTCTTTTAAGAAAAATTACTGTAATCAAATGTTAATAATATTAACATTTGATTACAGTAATAAAGAAAAGATATTAACTTAATATCTTTTCTTTGTTTTCTTCATTTTCGTTTGCGCCTTCAGGATTTTCTTCCTCTTTTTCTTCCTCTACCTCTCCCAAAAATATTTCAATTTTATTTTTAAATTCTTTTTTCACATTTTTATGTTTTTTATCTTGAATTAGCTTTCCAGACCATAATTCTTCAACGGTAAGTACATCGTTATTTCCTTGCATTAAAAATCCAATATTTGCAAATGATTGACCAAACCATACTTTTACATTATGGCAAATATCTCTAAAATATCTAATCAACATTTCACTTTTGCCAAATATTTCCTCATTACGACACTTTTCTTCCGTTTCTAAAATTCTTTTTAACTTATTTTTTTCAACCAATTTTTTGAATTCAAATAATTTCTGAAAAATTGTTATATTTGATAGATTTTCAATAAAATTAAAAAAAAAATAAGCTTAGTTTAGATCTGCAAATTTCATAATATTGATATTTTTTGGAAAACATTCACGAATTTTTTGGGAATAAATAAAATTTAGAAATCAAAAGAATATTTATCAATTACATATTCTAACCAATTTTAACTAATAATTTATTAATTAAAAAATAAAAATCTTTTTGCTTTCTTCAAATATTTTCATTTCTTCTTCATTGTTTTTAGTAATATAAATATTTATTTCAAATTGTTTATGTGTACTAAATTCTTTAATTAAGAATTGTGTTTTTGTATTTAAATCTTTAATTCTTTTTAAATAACATACATTTCCAACATATCTTTATTGGATGCTATTTTTCGAAATTCTCCAATTTTTTCAATCCTCTTTTTTAATTTCTTTTTCAAATTTGTCAATTTTCATATCTTTCCCATTGTTTTTTATAATTTTACCTTTTCCTTTATTTTTTCCTTTCATCGAATCTACCAAATTCACAATCAACAAAATTAGAATAAATTGAATAAATAAATTCAAAAGTATTCTCATTTTTTCTGTTTAAATAAAAATAAAGATAAAATTATATTAAAAAATCCGTTTCTATTTTGGGAGTAAGGCTTATTTAGTGGCAGATTTTTATAACCAAAATATTTAAAGTCTAGATAACCCCATCTATCCTTTTTTTCTCCCTCTCATTCGAAAACAAAACATTCTTGCGTAAACCCTTTTATTATTTAACTAATGTAGGGAATTTTTTCCAAGGATTAACGCTTATATTCGAAAAGGAGTTTTTAAATTTCAGGGAAGTGTAAAATCTTCATTAGAGTTATTAGTCTAATTCTTGGAAGGATGAATACCGTAATATACTTTCTTTATGGACTAATCTTTATTAACAAATATTATATCGTTACCCTAATTTTTCTATTATCCTCTTAAGATATCTTTGATTCTATAAAGAGTGATTGGGGAGAGGAAGTGTTATCATCTTATCCTCGCGGTGGATTTTAACTATGGATTTTAACTAATAAATTAGAGAATTTAACTATTGTTATTTATTAATTCATAGAATGATGACATAGAATAATTCATAGAATGAGAAGAAATTCATAGAATGATGACCAGATTCTTCAAAAAATTCAAAAAAAAAAAATAAAAAAATTTCAATATATTCTGGTTTCCGTTTAATAATAGACTAAATCACTAATGAACATTAAAGACCAATTTCATTACGAATCCAGAAATTTATTAATTCTAAATTTTAGGGAATAAGAAACGATATTTATTCAGACTGGCATTAGAATTATTTGGCTTAATCTTTTAAAATTATATTTAAATTTATTAAATTTTATTTAATAAAGTTCTTATAACTGGTCCCCAATTTCTTGAAAACCTTCCTCCCTGACAGAATTTAAATAAAGATTAATGGTTTATTATCTATTTTTTTAATTTCAATAAATTTAAAATTTCATATAAATTAAAATTAATTCAAAAATAATTTTTTCAAATAGACTAATTTGTATAAGTTTATACTAGAATAAATAATAATCTTAACTAATGTAAATTACAATCTTAAAAACTTTATATTTGTTTTTTTGAGTGATGTAAACAGTTAAAATATGGTGAGGATTTTATTTTGCCAAAAGAATCCCATTTTGCATCCCATTGAAGTTATAGCAAAAAAATGTTTGGAACCAAACCAAGAAGTAAAATCAAGAAAAAACAGAGTACAGAATCGATAATTTTCGGTACTACATGTAACGATAACGTTCCTGTCTGTTACAATTTCCGAAATTATCCATTTACTGAACACTGTTCAGGATAAAAAGTATTTAAAAAATCAACTAGTCGCAACTCTAATAACCAAAAACCCATTCTTTAAATAAATAAATTTTCTTTATTCTTCACTCAAATTCTTTTTTGCATTTAAGAAAAATAATGGTGTGCATCAGCAGCTTCTTGTTCATTGTTTTTAAAAGTTAACCTTTTTTTTAAATACTCAACAATACTTTTCCCTAAATATGATGTTTCATGATTTTCTTCTTCTTTATTTTCTTCTTCTTCCTCAAACAAATTTATTTCAATTTTTTTTTCAAATACTTTTTTGAAATATTCGTCATTCCCTAGAATTTGATTTTTCTCATATAATTCTTCAACGTTAAGTACTCCTTCATTTTTATATTCTTCAATTAAAAATCCAATACTTAAAAATGACGGTCCAAAAAAAACTTTAACGTTATCGCAAATTCCTACAAAATATTCAATCAAAATTTTATTTCCCACAAAGATATCATTTAGCCATCCACTACGACACATTTCCTCTATTTCTAAAAACCGTTTTAAATTTTTCTCAACCATTTTCTTGTAACTGAATAATTTCTGAAAAAATTGATGCTTTATATAATATTAGAATCAAAATTTTAATTAAAATTAAGCAAATAATGGAAAATGGTGAGGATTTATTCTTTGGAAATATAATTGCTGAGAATAAGGGAAATGGAACAAGCAATATATACTTGTTCCATTTCCCTTATTCTCAGCGCTCAGCTGAACCTCTAATATGTTTGCTTGTTTTAAAAATTAATTACGTTAGTTTTTGAGATTTATGTCATTTTAAATAATATGGAGCATTTTAAATTTTCCAGGATTTAAACATGGAAGCTATAAATCTTAGTAAACTCTTCTAACATTCTACTAAACAAATTATTACTAATTTATGAAAAATATCAATACCTTTTTGCTTTTTTCAAATATTTCCCTTTCTTCTTCATTGTTTTCTGTAACATAAATATTTATTTCAAATTGCTTATATTCATTATATTCCTTAATTAAGAATTCTGTTTTTTGATTTAAATCTTTAATATTTTTAAAATATCCTTGCATATGTAACAATTTTTCATTAAAGGAAGGAATTGCTATTTTTTTAAATTCTTTTAATTTTCCAATTTTATTTGCTTCTTCTTCTAACAATTTAAAGTAATTCAATTCAATATCTTCCGTATTCGAACTTGATGTTTCTACATCTTTTCCTTTATTTTCTCCTTTACCTTTCATCGAATTTACCAAATTCACAATCAGCAAAATTAAAATAAATTGAATAAATAAATTCAATAATATTTTCATTTTTTATTTTTCTCTTTAATAAAAATAAAAAGAATTTATTTAAAAACATCGTTTCTATTTTAGGATTTGGCCTTATTTTTGAAGAAAAAAATTTTTACTAATAAAATTTTTGAAGTCTATACATATATGTACCCAAACCTAATGTCCTTCTCCTCTCATTAGCAAATACAACCCTCTTATTACTTTAATTTCTGGTAGGGAATTTTCTCCTAAGGATGAACGTTTATATCCAAAACGGAGTTTTGTTTTTAATTTCAGGGAAGTATAGAATCCTTATTAGAGGTATAATTCTGATTTTTGGATGAGTGAATAGTTTTTTTCATATAATAGTTCGGGTCCTTTTACTACAAATTTAATTTATAATTTTTAATCTTGCAATTTTATTTTATTAATTTAAAGTTTTTTTAAATTTTATTTATTCCATAGAATAACAAAACGGATAATATAGTACATATATATTCCTGAGGAGAGTAAAATTATATTATTTAATTAAATTTATAAAAACTTTTTAATAAAATAAATTTTAAAATTAAATATTATGTTTTGATGGAAATATCCTCTTAAATCCCCGCTTATATGGAGAAATATTCCCGTGCAAAAATTAAGTGGCCAACGACCAACTCTTCCCTCTATCCCTTACGCCCACCTTATTATTCTTTTATCAAATTTCCGGTGAGCAATACTCACTAAAACGAGACTTATATTCTGTCAATTATAAAAAAAATCTCGAAAAAAATTCTCGAATTTAAATATTCAGAGAGTTTTGAATAAATTGTTGGAGAAATCTCTTTGATTTTTCAAATTTTTTAAACTAAGTTTTAAACATGTCGAAAATTAAATCTGTCGAAAATTTTAATTCGAGGAACTAGAACTGAAAACGGAGCTACTTTCAAAAACTTAAACAAAATTTTAGTTTTTGTTAACGAAACCGAATGCTATATCAACCCTTTACTCTTTACCACATAGTTTGTACACAACTATAAATCACTCAGATAGATAAACCTTATAAGAGGTAAGCTTTATAAGTTTTAATTACCGAATTTTATAATTTCATTATTGAATTATATTTAAAATGTGACTTAAAAGTTTAAAATAAAATTTTATAAATATCTTTAAAAAATATCACTAATATATTAATCTATATCATAAATTATGTTTTGGTTATGAAATTAAAAATAAATTTAAAAATTAAAATTATTTTAATTTCATACATTTATTAAACACTATGCTTGAAACATTAAAATAAATATTTAAAATTAAATTATTTATTTTTAATAAGATAAAAAATAAAAATTAAATTTTAATAAATAAAGTCGGGGTTAACATAATGCATTCGAGGCCTAACTCTAAAATTTATAAAATTTTGAAAGATAAACGACCAACGACCGTTTCTTTTATTTTTTTTACGGCAAAAGTTAAAAAAATTCACGTGAAATGCAAAATTAATAATCAATTTTTATTTTATTTATTATTTTATTAAATAAATAAAATTCTCTATTAAATACTTTTTTGCAAAATTATTTTTAAAATACCGTATTTTCTCGATTAATTCCACTGGAGAATTAACATTTAAACTCCATTTGAAATTAATCGATGTTGAGGAATTATTAGAAAAAATAAGATAGATACAGACAAGAAATTTTTTCTAAATAAACTTATCAGGTTTCAATTCAATATATAAATTTATCTAATTATTTAGTTTATGGTTTATAAACACCGTTTATCACATAAATCCGCGACTTAATACAGAAATGTTTGCCTTACTGATATTCGTGACATATTACCGCTGTGTATTGGATAATAACTTTAACATATTTTTAAACACTTTTCCTATTATAATATGAAATTTTTATTTTCAACTGAGAATATTTGCTAAAAAAGAATTTTCAGAGGAATAAAATTTAAATATATAAATAAGCAAAATTAATGAAGTCATTACAGTATCAAATCCAATGCCAGAAGTTAATACATTGAAGGTTTAACAGAGAAAATAAAATAAACATAAAATTAAAATAAATACATTTATCACATATTAAAGTAAAAATTAATAAAAAAGTTGATTTCCAACTATCTAAATTTAACATGAGAATCCGATATTCTTGACCCTCGGATTCATTTTTATAACATTTTGAAAAATTTTTTAAAACCATTGCGAAGCTCTAGGCAAGAAGGTAATTCGGGTTACTGGCTGAATACGTTATTTTTATATTTTATTTCCTCTAGACTAAAAAACTTCTTAGAAAAACTTTTTACAAAACTTTTAAATTTTCATTTTAAAAATTATTTTCCTTTTTGTCAATGATAAAGTCGAATATTATTGAATAGATTTTTCAATGGAGAGGGCTTTCATTTTATTTATTTTAAATTAAATGCTTTAGATGTGAAGGCAATGCCAGACTTATTTTTTCTAAATTATTTTTATAAAATAAAACTTTCATAAGTTATTTATTATGTCTACATAATTCTTCATATTTATTATTAAAATTACATTTAGAAAATTCAGATCCAGTGATACAGAATTATTTTTAAATAGATCTATTTAAAATTTCTTTTAAATAGAAATTTATTATTAAGAATAAAATGACAAAGAAGAAAAAGACAAAAATATTTATTTACTCATTATCAATTTTAATTTTAATGAACAAAATTAAACTAGTTGTTGGAGGATACGACTTAAATAAAACAAATTCTCTTAAAGAAAAAATCGAAAATATTAGCGAGGGTGCCTCAAGTAATTCTGTTAATTTTGAGGATTTATCATTGAGTGAAAATAATTACAACGGAAGTGACCAAATAGAGGAAGTAATTGAACATGAAGGAAATGGAAGTAATCAAAAAGAAAATGTTAAGATTTACAATAAAATTCCAAATGGTGAGAATAAAAAATCTCCTACAATTAAGGTTTTTTAATTTTTTGTAAAGGTAAACTAAATACAAACAAAACTTACAACTTATTTGTTAGTTGAAAAATAGAGCCCTATATGTTTTATTTTTAGGAAATAAGGTATCATTTAAAGTATTACATTTCGCCCATTCCTTTTTCATAATCTTAAGGCTCAACTTCTTTAATATGCCATGATTAATTAAACTTTTTATTTTGAATACAATTCTAAATTTAATAAATTATTTTAACGTTTTTTTATTAAGTATAAATAAAAATATTTCAGAGACTTCTCTACATTGAATCAGACAAAAGAAATCATGTTCATGAATTAATCAAACACAAAATTAAAATAAAAAGGAAATTAGGTTTAAGCCCATTGTCTCGTCAACAGAGTAATTTTTAATAATAGCAATTATAAAATAATTTCATAATATTTTATTAAGGAAAAAGAAGGCGAAAAAAGTCTAAAAAGGAAAAAATATTATCAAAGTTTGAAAATCACAAAGAAAATCAAATTGGAAACGAGAATAATCTGAATAAAGAAATTATGGAAAAAGAGTGATATAAATTTTATTTGGAATAGTGTATTTAAATTTTATTTAAAAAAGCTATCTGTTTATTGCATTTACTATAAATTATTTATTATTTATATTATAAATTTTATTTGTTTTATGATCCCACAGGATAAATCCCGCAATATCCCGCTTCACGCAAATATGTATTTTACAAAAATTAGGGATTTCTCATTATAACTTTTTAGGAAAAAATAGTTTGTAACATAAAAACACAATCTCTAATTCCTACATATTTATTTTATTTTGTGATTTAAGCAAATATTTTCTTTAATATTTCATTAGTCTATCCAAGTTTTCGTTATTTCAATTTAATGGGTTCTTCTTCTTCTGTTATGTTAAGTTGAGCTACCTTAAATTTATATATATAGTAACTAGGGTTTGCCTATTTAAGGCGACCTCTTTATTGTTTTTATTAGATAAACCATTTTTCTATTTTATTATTGTCATTTTAAAATGTCAATATAAAAATGTCTAAAGTATATGTTTACAATTGGATTTCCTCCCTCAGCTAACTTTAATTCACCTAAAGATTTGAAATTTCTAAGAATTTTCACTTCATACTTTTGCCTATGGCATAGGATTTAATTTATTTTAAGGAAATGGATTTTTCTTGCTAATAAAAACAATACCTGAATATATTGCACATCCAATAATGGGATACATATTGCATCTTCTTATCATATATTATTTCTTCCAAAGTTTCTATTACACATTTAATTCGAAAACTACTTT
>ABLG01001017.1:0-27622 GCA_000172435.1 Meloidogyne hapla | reverse complement strand
TAATTATTAAAAAGATAAAATATGATTTGATAGTTGAGTACAATGACGTTCTAAGTCACGAATTATTTATTATTTTGCATCAAGTTAGACCTATGCCGAAAAAAAAAGAAAAAATAATTAATTAAAAAAATTTATTTAAATTTAATTATTAAAATTCTAAAAAAAATATTAAATTAAATGTTTTAGGTCTGTAAATTTGAAGTTATAAAAATAATTTCATTGTAAGTATTAATTTAGCATATTATAATTTAAATTATTATGACTAAAAAATAGTATAATATTAATTTTATTTATATTTCTAATTAATTTTTACAAATTCAATCTTTTGAGTATCTGTATTTTTTATTTCATTTCTTAGCTTAGTATAATATTACAATTATATTTATTAATATATTTATGTTAACATTACTATTTTTATGTTAAATGATTGAAATTGTGATTATAAAATTCTTTGAATTTCTGACGAATAGTTTTATTTATAGTTTCCAATAAAATTTAAAATTTTAAACAAAAATTTTTCTGTTTAAACTTAATAATTAATATTGTAAATAAAGGTGGCTCGACTCTTATCTAAAAATTCAATTTAAAAAATTTATATTAAAATAAAATTTATAATAAAACAATTATCAAAATTTTTATTCTTTTAATTATAGATATTCTTAAATTTGTCTGCTGATCTGATATATTTTAGAAGTTAACATAAGTTAGAAAAGCGTTAATTATCTTTTATTTTGAAATTAATATAATTAAATATAAGAATTAAATTTATAAGATTTATTTCAAAATTTAATATATATAAATAAATGGTAGTTAAAATGAAAATACAGTAAAAGATACTTAAAATTTTTCTTAAAATTTTTTTAATTTTTTATGATTAAACTTTATAAATAAAATTTATTTCAATGTTTTAAATTTCCCAAATATTAAAATTATAAATATATTTTTAATTTAAAATTAGAAAAATTATATTTTGCTCTTGCGAGCCCTAACTTGCAGCTTACAAAAATACCATCGTAATTTATTATTATCTTTAAACCTTTGATATATTATTTCTTAATAATTGAATAATAATTATTCCTTTAAATAAATTATGTGGTGAAAATAAATATTTTGAATAGTTCATTTAATTCATTTTAAACTTAAAATTTTATTAAAAATATTCTTATTTTTTTAAATTAAATTAAATTTTTTTTAAATTAAATTAATTAAAAATAAAATTTAAATTAAAAATAAAATATTTTTCCCAAAAAATATTTAAGTTCTCTTTAATATTATTAAAAAATTATTTAAAAAATCTTATAATAATCTTTAATAAACCCTTAAGAAACATACTTGTGGAAGAGTGGCAGTGATAACATTGATCACCTCCTCTTTTGATAAATAAATTTTAATTTATTTTAAAATTGTTTGACCATAATAATATTTATAATAATAATTTTAATCATTTAATCTATTAAAAATTTTGTAATTATTATATTTTTTAATTTTTTAAATTGCCATGAGAAATTTTTTAAAATATAAATAAATTTAATTATTTTTATGGAATAATTTTATTATATTAAATTTATTAAAATATAAACAATTAATGTGTTTCTATTTTCCTTTTAGGTACTTACAAATTAGGTATATTATATTCATACTGGTATGTGAATCTAATTTTTGAATGTATTTTATGTTAATAATAAAAATGTAATTTTGTTAATATTAATTAAAATGAAGATATTTTGTTTTATTTGTAATTTGTAATCTAAGGGATAGATATATTTATTTATTAATATTAAACTTATTTATTAAATAATTATTAAAAATATTAATTAATTCTCACAATTTCAAATGCTCTGCATAATATGCTTTTTATAAACCTCGGAAAACATGGCTCCAACCTTTTTTACTTCGTCAGTCTTGGTGCCTTTTCAAAATTTTGACGGTATTCTTTAATGTCTTTCTTGCTTTCATTATTTATTATCTCATCCGTTTGGAGATCAACATGTGACGCCGAATCTTCAGATGCTTTCCCTATATTTTTCCTTCGCATACCACATAGTATTTTATTATGTATTTTATTAAAATTATTATGTATTTTATTATGTATTTTATTATATCTATTATATAATAGAAATCTTTATTCTATTATATAAATAAAGATTCCATTTTTTTAAAGTTAACAAATTTTGAAAGTTTTATTAAATTTTATAACATTAATAAACAGTATATAATTTAAAATATCAATTAAGGCATGATTTATAATTAAAGCTTTTCGCTTAAAATAAATTTTGGGATGTTTATACATTATATTTTTAAGCAATATAAATATAAAAGTAAATAAAATATAATAATTTTTTAGAATATACAAATATTTTATCTTAATTTTAAATTTTGTGATTAAATAATTATTTCAAAGCTGAGATACTCTGTAATATTTATTCTGGTTTTAGTACATTCATTTATTTTTGCATGAAATGATTAAACATTTCAAGAAAAAGACTTGTGATAAAAAAATTGTTAAATTAATATAGATTATTGCTGAATTTAATTTTATCGTCTTTCTTTAATCTTATTTCTTGCAAGCTATTTAAATAAACGTATTACTTTTTCATCATTCAAGTTATCATTAAGTAAGAAAAATTATCATTAAATATTCTAAACATTTCCAGTACAACATTTCTTTACGTCTTTTTAATTTTGAATAAATTTCAAAATTTATTCAATGCAATGGTATTTGTAATAATAATGGTATCCTATAGTAATGTTATTTGAAAATGAATAAATTTCTAAAGGGGATGTTGGAGGCAAATTTTATTTTTAAATATTGCAGATGAAATTTTTTTAATTTCATCCAGTCAGAAGTAGCAAGCCATGTTGGTTATTTAAGGATAAAAATAAAATGGGCATGTGGCCATTTTTATTTTATTTCCAATTTTTATTTAATATATATAATATTTGATTTATCATTTTTTAATTTATTATAATATGATGATATTAATCTAACATTCAATTTTATTCCATATAAATGTTGTCCATTTTTAAAATAATAACTATAATTATAAGAAACTCCGTTGTCATTTTAAATAATAACTTATTGATTCATGTAAAATTTTAAACTTTAAGCGTTATCGAATATTTCTTGTTGATTTTGAAAAATTTTTTTTTGTTAATGCATTATAAATATTATTTTAAATATATTTATCAAGATTTTCTAATCAATTTAAATTTATATTTAGAACTAACAGTAATAAGAATTTATTTAATGTTTAGTTAAAATATTATAATTCTTTTAAAAAATTTTGTATATTTATTGAATGTAGATTTTAAGAAGCAATTATTATTTTTAATTAAATAATTTATTAGAATTTTATAATATAAATTTAATCTTTATTTCTTTATCAAATTTATTAAAAATAAATTAATAATTCACGCTGACAAAGCTTATTTATTTCATATACCGATTTTTAAGATGTTTAACTAGTGGGTAATTTAAGGCAGTTATTGCAAATCCGCTTACTATAAGGGTGAGGTCTATTAAGAGAAGATATTAAATAAGTTTAGTTATACTATATAATAGGATTATATAAAATATTTATCTCTATCGCCATTGTATTATTCAAATTCAATTAAAAAATTATTAATTATTTTATTTGTTTTTATAAAACAATAAATAAAATTTGTTTATTCTATTTTGTTTATTTGCCTTCTAACAAAAAATTATGCGTTGGATGATTGATAATAATTTTCATTGATCGATGTTATTCTATTTTATCTTATTTTTTAGATAAATAAACAAGAGATTGTAAAATTCATAATGTTATATTTTTATTTTCTATGGAATAGTAATATTCTTTGTTTGATGTGTGATGATGACTATTTTGATTAATTTAGTACTAGTAACTATATCAATACTTACGTATAAAGAAGATTTTTTATAATAAATTAGTTAATGGAAGGAATTGTTTAAATATATTTATAACTTTATATTTCTTTAATTAATAGCATAAATATTGTTGTTTAAAAGATATTTATATTTCCTATTTATATATTAAATTATAATAAAAATAAAAACATTATGAATTAAAGAGAATAGTATATATTTTTAATGAAGTGATTTGCATTGGCACAAGCATTTGCCAACTGAAATTTTATTGAATTATACTAATGATAAATTATTTTAATATAGTATTTAAATTATTAAATATTTTTAAATATATTTGGAAATTATATCCAATATTCTTAAATTTAAATTGTTAATGTTATCAAATATTTAAAAATATACTAAAATGATGATTTTTTAGGCTGAAAATGTTTTTTTTTTGATAAATTTTTTTTGATCAATTTTTTTTTTGATTAATCTCGCTGTATTCTCTGTTGCAGATTCCTATAGATATAGTCTTCTCTGATGAAGAATATATCTTTTGGAGTAAAAATTAAAATAATCATTTAAAAATGAAAAAAATAAAATAAACTCTGAGCTGGTCTTACTTTGAATCTATCTATAACTTAAGAAATATAAAATTTAAAGTTAAACAAAAAAATTAAATTTTTTAGTTGAGTTTTACTAACGCTAATATGAGAAAATGCTTATTCAAATACCTATAATAAAATTAAAAAAGTATTTAAATTTATTTTTAATTTATTTATTTTTTATTTTATATAAATTTTAATATTTAAAATAGCAATTTATATATTTAATTTAAATTTTCAATTAATTTATAAATAGTTTACAATTAAATAATAATTATTACCTTATTTTATTACCTTAATTATTACCTTAATTATTACCTTATTAATTATTACCTTATATTATTACCTTATTATTACCTTATTTTAATATGCTTTTTCTTTTTTTGTTGAATATTATTTTTTAACTTTAGAATTTATTAACATTCAATTAGCCAATCACTTTTATCCTAAATAGTTAAAAGTTTATAGAAAAAAATTATTTTATGGAGTTTTGCGCAACTTGCGCATCCAAATTCATCACATTTAAAAAGCAAATAAAAAATTTATTATATTTAAGTTTAAATAACTTATCAAATAACTTATCACAAATAACTTATAATGTTAAATAACTTAGCATTATTTATATAATTATTTTTAATTAAATAATATAATTTAATCTTATAGGCAATATTATTTATTAAAATATTTTAGTAATTTAATTAGTTAATCTAAATTATGTTATTATTTATGTTGACATTCGCTCATTTCTATAAATAATTTTATTGGACATTTTATTTTATTCAATTAGAATTATTAAAAATATTAATCTATTTTTTTAATATTTATTCAATATTTAAATTTTTATTTTTAATTCTAAAATATGTATTCCATAACTGTGCAATAAATGTTTAATAACATAATAATATGATTTTTATTTGATTAAAATCCATAATTTATCCAATTCAACAATTTTTATTAAATTTTTTAAACTAAAAATTTTAAAAAAATATAAAAATATGTGCTTATGTATAATTAAATATAAATTTTATATTATTTGAAATTTAAATTTTTTAAATAAATATGAAATGAAATTTTTTTAGAATTATGTTTGTATTTGTTATTTTACGATAAATTTGTTCTTTGATTTGTTGTTCGTTTAATAAATTTGTTGATAATTTGTTCGTTTTAATATATACATTTATATATTAAAACGTTAATTTAATATATACAATTAATTTAATATATATTAATTTAATAATAATTTTAATTATAATTGTGTTTAATTTTAATTGTGTTTTAAATAATTTTATGGAAATTGAATTTAATTTAATCAATTTCTTTTTATATTATCTAGTGCACTTAACAGAATAAGGTTGGTTCGTTTTGTTGTTATCAATATCATACGAAACTTCTTGATTAATCATCCTTCATAGCTTATTAAAATCTTACTAATTTATAAATAAATTTATTAATTTGTTAATATAATTCAATTAATTTATTTTTTAATTAAATAATTGTTTTTATCGAAAGTTATTACTTATAAACCGAAAGTTATTACTCATACTGCAAGCATCGCTTGCTTGATAATTTCATCGCATAGTTTTAATTTTAAAATTCTGTTATCTAAGATACAATACATAGCGCATAATATTTCATGTTGATTTTGAAAATTTTTTTATTATTTCTGTTGATATAGTAAAAATTATAATTAATTTATTATCATTAATTATTATCTACATTATTATTACCAAGATGTTTTGCTTTTATCTATTTAAATTTATATTTAAAATTATATATTAATAAGAATTTATGCATAGATTAGTTAAAATATTATAATTTATTTTAAAAGATTACCTATTTTATTATTAATTTATTTTATTATAATTTATTTTGTTTGCGCGACAGTAGAATGCGCGACATTGACGATCTTATGTCTATTTTAGATTAGTATATTTAAATATATTTTTAGTTTATTACAAGGAAATTCTTTATCTTCTTTCTTAAATTAGTTTTTTATTAAATAAAATTTGTCATATTAATTATAAATTATTATTACTAATTATTGAATTAAAATTTTTTGAATAATGTTTTATTGCAATATTCGTCTCTTCTAGAAGGGAAAGTTAAAATTATTTAAAATTAAAATAAAACTGTATACATATAGGTAACTTATATTGTTAGTTAAACATTTTTTTTTGTTAATTTAGATTTAGAAAAGAAAGATTAATTTAATTATAAATTATTAAATTAATTTTGTTAATTTAATAAATAATCTACTGTATTAATAATAATTATTTTATAGAAATAAAAAGTTTTATTTAATAGATTAATCTTTTTAACTTAAATTTTATTGACTAACCATAAATATTGTTATAACCTGAGACAAAGTGTTGGTAACAAAATTGTTTTATTTTATAACAACTAATATTCAATATTTATTATTAATCTTTTATTGTTGTACATACCACAATGTTCATGTACATACCACCCACTACATTTTTTTCTTTTTCTAGGAAATTTATTAATAAGTAATTTATTTTTTAATAAAAACTATTCATTAATAATGAACTGAATAATATATTTTATTTAAGTCTTTAAAATTAATTTTATTTTTTTTATAAAGTAAATTCATTAAACTTATATAATTTATTAATAATATTATTAAAAATATATAAAGCACATAAGATTCCATAAGAATTTTTAAGTTTTAAGAATTGTTGATTGTTGGAATCAATTATTAACATATAATAATTCTCTTAGGGTATAAAATACTTTTAATTATTCTAAAATAACTTTTTTATTTATAATAAATTTATTTTTTCATCAAAATTCAAGAAAGAAAGAATTTCTTTCAGAGATAATTAATAAGTTTTAAAAATTCTATATTAATATAGTATATATCAAGTAATTAAGTTAATAATAGTATATATCAACTTAATTACAAACAAATGAAAATTATTATAATATTAAATGTTATCAATAATCATTTTTCACTATCGTTAAGCTCAAGATTTAATAGTTTTATTATTTTTAAAATTATATTTTGCAAAAATTAATTTTAAATACTGAATATATAGGATCAAAAAATTTTTTTTAATTGTTACTTAATTATTGTATAAAAATATAATTGATAAATTATAATATAAATTTTTTTTTAATATCTTTTTTAAACTTATTTTATGTAAAAAGTTTTTTAATTAAATATTAAATAAATTACTTTTAACTGTGATTCAGATCGAAATAGACTGCTTAAATTTATTGAGGTTTATAAAAAAATATAATATCATGTATCTTTATTTATTTATTCAATACAGACTATTAAAATTGAATATTTATTTTCTTTAATAAATTTAATCTTTATTTTTATGATAATTTGATAAAATTAATTTAATAATGCCATTAAAAATTGTTTAAAAATAATGAAATTAAATAAAAATATTTTTAAATATTGTATAATTTAAATAAAATAAAACAAAAATTTTTTTGGGAAAGGAATTGATTATTTCAATGAGTAAGACTGGCTTTAGTATTTTATGAGAATTTTTCTTTAAAAATATATGTTATTTCTGTTTCAATTTTTAATATATTATAAAGTGAAGAAAATATGTTTCTCATTGTTATGTGTAAGAAAAATCAATTCGTTTCCACCTTTAACATTTATTCTTTTTTAAATAAAGTTTTCTGATTATTTATAAATAAAAATAAATATAAATAATTAAATAAAAATGATTTTAAAATTACTCAATTATTAACTGATAAATAAAAATAAATTATTAATTTTATTAGATATTTTGTCAAGATATTTTTAAAATAACTTATAAATTAATGAAAATAACAATTTTAAATAAATATTTAGATAATAAAATAATGTAAAAGATATTATTTATCAGAGTTTAATAATTTAAGTGAAATTATAAATCGTTCAAATTCTAACATGTCACAATGTCCTCCTCAATTTGATCAGAAAGCTACTTGCTAATTGTGACGAAATATAATAAATAATATTAATTAACATAATTATTTTTAAATCTTTGTTTTTATATTTATAAATTTTATAGTTAAAAATGTTTTATCGGAGTAATTTCCAAAAAATTCGAAAAAACAATGTTTATTGCTTGGCATTGTGTACTTTTCGAGTTATTCGAGCCTAATAAGCCTATTTCCGCCTTGTCTGACCTTATAGCCTATTCTGACCTATTTTGACTTTTTTAGACCTTTTTCGGACTTATTTTAGTTATTTTATAAAATTTTCTTTAAAACATGGGAAAAACTAAAGGTCAATGACTCCAGGCCAGAAAAGGTGAAAATAGGCTTTTTAGGCTCGAATAACTCGATAACTTCATTTAGAATTTTCAAATCCCTAATGCCCTAGTCCATTCTTTGATATTTTTTAAACTTAAAATCTTGTTAGAGTACATTAACGTGCCACAATATAATAAAGGATGCCGTTCTATTAGAGAGTGTTTAATTGCAAATTAAATAAAAAATTAAATATACTAATTATATATTTTAAAACGTTGAGACATAAATGTATAATTATATTTAAATAATTGCTTCTTAAATAATTGTATTAAATAAAGAAATAATTTTTGTTTATAAAAACTTTATTTAATTAAAAAAAGTTATTAAATTAAAAAAAAGTTTTTTATTTAGCTTTAATTAAATAAAAAAACTGACAATTTAACAATTTAACTTTTTATTCTCTTTATATATTTATTTAATAGAAATAATTTTTTATAATGAGGGCAAAATGTAGTCGACTGTGACCAATGTGGGAACTCAAATACCGGTGAGGAGCAAAATCTTATTTTAAAAAATCGTGAGACTATAGCTCACCCAGACATGCTCGATGCCCACATTAAGGTGATACCATAACTTTTCTGATCTCGGAGCCCTTGGTTCGGAGACGTGTTGAACCATTTTCGATATTTTCAAACCTTGTTATAGCCATACAGTACATTAGGGGCATTTCGAATTAGAACCCAAGTACCCACGCACATGAGTAGGCTAAGTACAATTTCAATATTTTCCTTTTTTTAAAAATTTTTTTAAATTAAAAGTCCAATATTCTCAGAAAATAAAATTAAAAAAATAAAAGCATTTCATGTCAAAAATTTTTTCTCATTAAAAATTATTTTTTACCTCCTATTTTACAAAAAATTATTGTTTACAATTAAATTAAAAAAATTTTTTTATTAAAAAATAAACTTGAATGCATAAAATTCATCAGAAAAAGTTTTAAAAATAATTAAAAAAGTTTTAATGCATGAATTATTTATTTTAATGAATATAAAGCTTAAATAGTGAATATAAACTATTTAATGAATATAAAGCTTAAATAGTTCCGCCTTAATTCTAAGCTTATTTAAATTTCTTTATTACCACGAATATAACACTTTTTAAATTAGAGAATTTAGTCTACACTTGTGATAATGGCATTTCAATTAGTGTCATACGTTGTACCCCGTCCCGGGGAATTTGAGACTTTTCAAAATTCCTCGTCCCCTACAACGTGGCGTCCCCTCCCCTATTCCGCTTTCCCTTCAAGACAATTTTCCCTGAAAATTTCCTCGTCGGGGAACAACCCTAGTTTTGTTATAACAGATGTGTATGTTTGGAGGATCCTGATAACTAGAGTACGTCGAGTACCGAGTAATTGGGAAAATACCGAGTTCGAGTAATGCCGAGTTTGAAAAACCCGAGTTCGAGTACGAGTTCAACTTTTTAGGCCGAGTTCGAGTCGAGTAATTCGAGTAAATCGAGTATTTTTTAAAAAAAATTCCAAACATAAATTACCAAATTTTTATGTTTATTAATACTTAAAGAAGCAATAAATTGAATTAATAGGTATATTGAATAGGTGTATTTGAATTAATAGGTATATTGAATAGGTGTATTTGAATTAATAGGTATAATACAGGGATGTTGCAACTCGATTTTTAAAAAGCGGAAGACGGAAGAAAAATTTTTAGCGCCGCAGGCGAAAATTTTGAAATTTTTGTTAACTTTGACAAGATTCAAAAATACATTTACACCGAGTCTGTCGAGTATGAAGTTTCCGAGTACGAGTAACGCCGAGTATTAAGACCCCGAGTTCCGAGCCCGAGTAAAGCACGAAAAAAACCGAGCGATCGAGTACGAGTACTCGTACTCGCTCGAACTCGGACGTACTCTACTGATAAACCATTATCCGAAAAAATCAGCGATAGTTTCCAGCAGAGAACCAATTTTTAAAAAGCGGAAGGAACCGGAAGCAGTCAGAAAATTTGTTCCGAAAATTTAGTTGAAGAGGAAAGAAGCAACTTCCCTGATATCCTGTATCAACAAAATTAATATATTTTTTAACAAAATTAATATATATCTATATTTTTTCTTTGTCGATCAAAATAAGTGCTTATAACATAAATCGAGTAACATGAATCGGGTACTATTTGTTATACATTTACACCAATACCTTGGTGTAAGTAATTTATAATCAAAAATATACATATATTAAAAATTTAAATATATAGATGGCTATTGATTACAATACTAGCAAAATATACTTAGATTCAATTTCCGTCTTTTCCTCCTCAATTTGTGCCATTTTCCTTCTAATTCTGCTTCGTCCACTATACGAAATTTCAAAGGAAAGAAATGCACTTATTATTCTTTATAGCAAGGTATTTCTTTACATTATTTTAAGAATATTTATCGTTAAAATTTTTGTTCTTATACCAAATTTTATGGCATTCAAGTATATTTAAAAATTCAAAACATAAGCTGGAGGGAATATATTTTGAAGGGAAGTATAACTTATTTGGTAAGTTATACCATTATTCTTCTTCAACATTCTATGAAAACTGGAATGGGTATTGTATAAGAACTTAGAACCGGTTCCCGAACCGGAAGAACACTGAGTGGAGGGAAAATAGTATGAAGGGATCATAGGCTAGAGGGAACAATGTGAAGAGACATATAGACG
Source organism: Meloidogyne hapla (assembly GCA_000172435.1). Taxonomy (NCBI): domain Eukaryota; kingdom Metazoa; phylum Nematoda; class Chromadorea; order Rhabditida; family Meloidogynidae; genus Meloidogyne; species Meloidogyne hapla. Next base: position 16,224 of record ABLG01001017.1, on the reverse strand, counting down.
ACCATGGGCTGGAGGAAGGATTGGTAAATTATACCCTTACCCTTCTTCCACATCCTATAGTCATGGATCTTGAATAAAAAAAAATAGCCTATTTCTTAAACATCTTTCCAATTTATAAACAAATCTAAACAAGAAAAAGGTTTATCGGGCAGTCCGTAAATATCCTTTTTACCTTACTTTCCTTTGATAATTAAAATAATTTTTAGTCAATTGGCAACATATCCTATCAATTCCTTAGACTCTATACTTGCTTATATACAAATTTTCCTACAATTCCTTCATTCTTTATTTTTCCTATTACGACTGTTTTAACAGTATCAACATATATTCACATAATTGGATTAGCTTTGAATCGTTTAAATGCTGTTTTATTTCCCTTCAGCTATCAGCGTATATGGAAAGAAAGGTTAAATTAATAAATTTATTAACATTCCAAAAAGTCTGTGGGATTTTCAATTCTGAAACAGTTATAGATTTATAAGAGAGAAAATCGTTTTTATGGATTCCATAAAATCCAAATTTTATGGAACCCTGATTCCATAAAAACGATTTTCCCTCTTATAAATCTATAACTGTTTCTGAATTGAAAATCCCATACTTTTAAGGACAGTGGCTTACTAAAAGATATGTATACAAGAGACCGGCCCATCATAGACCGGGCCCATAAGTCGTATATCTGAGCTGTTTCGAAATAAAGAATTTTCGAGCATCGTAATTCGAAAAATCTCAAAGATGTCGAATTTGAAAGTCGATATTTTAAAACAGCTCTACAGACCCTGAATCATTATCGGTGATTTTTGAGAAGTTCCTCTCGGTTAGAAAAAGTCCAGCCCACGACATCCAAAGTTCAACATTTAATTAAGAACCAATAACAAATAATTTATTTTCAGAAATATTAAATACATACTTTTAATAATATGGATAACCTCTCTCGTATGGGGTAGTATATCGTATCTTGGATATAATTTTCTATGTTTCACTGAAGGATTCTTTAGGTATAACTTATTTATGATATCAAATTAATTTATTTTAATAGTTTATTTACCGTTGGAATTATAACGACTGGTGATTTACCAGTTTTTACAGCTTTATTTTTAGCTACGCCTTCTTATGCAGCTGTATTGGCAAAGTTCATTTATGATTACAGTAAGTTGAATAAAAAATTATTTAATTGTAAGAAAGTTTGAGCTGGGCAGCAGAGATATATCGAAATTTAGATTTTCGAAGTTTTTTCATCCGATTTTCGATTTCGACTTTTGTGATATTTTTCGAGAATTTTTTTTCGAAAAAACTACTAGGGAGTAAAGGGTGACTGAGTCCCGGGCCAAATAAGAGTTTAGGGGATAAATCTTTTGCGATGGAGCAAAAGATCTAAATCCAAGTATTCAAAAAACAATTTTGAAAATAAAAAAGCTATGACCAAAAACCTCCAAAAATTAATTAATTATTTTGAAAATCTAAATTAATTCATTAATTATTTAGAGAATAACAAAATGGAAACTGTGGAAGAAAAAACACGTAAAGAAAGTATAAAAACATTAATAATTTGTTTGGTCAGCCTTATACCATGTCCATGGTATATTGTGGTAAATAAATATAGAGCCATTACGCAAGACAATACAGATACTACATTTTATATTGTTTCAACCTCCTTCTACACTACCAGTTTAATTTTTCTCCAAAGTATTGAAGAGATTTGTTTGGTTATAATATCAAAAGATTTCCGTGAAATGGTCAAACGCCAATTTGTCAGAAATATACAAACCAACGTTGTTGCCAGAACTATTTATGTTTCTCAAAGCTCTCATCAAGCTAGAATGATTCAATTGAATGGACAACGTAACAATTAGAGTTCTTCTCCGTAACGAATCCAGATCTGGCTTTTCCGGAATTCCGAAAACTAAATATTTTCATAAAACAGTTATCAACCTCTTTATGATTTTTGGACTTAATCTGGAAAATCCGGTCCAGGTTTGGTTACAATAAAAAATCCAGAAGTATATCCGGTTCTTTGGAAATAATGAACTCTAATATACTTGATATCTATGTTTATTTGATTGTTTTTTATAGAAATTTCACCAATTTTTTAAAATTATATTTTTATCAATTTAAGAATATACTATAATTTTTATCAAAACATACAGAATTCAATTTTCTTATTTATAATTATATAGTTTTTAAACCGATTCTTTTGTAACACATCAGAATTACCTTTTAGATAACAGAAAATTTGACTTATTGAAATATTGAGAATTTGAGTTATCAAATGATTGAAGAATATAAACCCGTCCTCTATTAGAAAACCACTTCTATTAGAAACCAATCCAAAATGACCCTTTGAAATATATAACCCCTGGGTTTTATTATAGTATTTTATTTAAGAATATACTAGAATATTATAACAAACTAATATAAAAATTCAATTTTCTTAATAATAACTATATTTAGTTCTTTATCTGATTCTTTTGTAGCACATAGGCATTGCATAAAACTATAAAAAGTATTAAATTATCTATTTTTTGCCCTGTGTAGTTCCTTTAAACATCCAAATAAGTTACTTATAAGTGAACCAAACTCAAGGACTGACAATGTTTAGGCCATTTTCTTAAACACAGGTCAAGACCAAGTTTCCGAATCCTATACCGTTATCCCAAGGGACTGGCTTGCCTTATATAGATGTGATGTATGAGTTTTAAACACATTAACTTAATAAATTATTGTCACATAACTGGAGTGGAGGTATATCCATAATCTATATAGCGGGGCTCATCTCTAAAATTTTTCGATGTTTTAAGTCAATATTAGTGGAATATTCACTGTCCGATTGTCCGGTCACTGTCCCATTGTCCACTGTCCTATTATCCACTGTCCGATTTTCCAATGTCCGATTGTCCGGGAGCCCCTCTAGGCTATAAATTGTCTTAGGATTTTCTTACTAATATCGTATTAAACCTATTATTAAAATCGTAATTCAGCTCTTAGTCTTCAAGTCATTTAAATAAAATTAACATTATGAGTGTATGTTATTTTAAAAATATACCATTTATTAATTATCCTGGGCACGCACAGCACATATTATCACATGGACTAAAATATTGCCCATTAAAACAACAATCCCCAGTAGTCCCCGAACAACAAGTTGCATCGCATAAATTTTGCATCACACAAATTATTAATAAGATAAATAAAAAAATATTAATTATATTATTTTTTAACATTATTTGAATATTTGATATTAATTTTTGAAGCAGATACCATTATTGAATATCAACTGATTTATATATCAATTAATTTTTGGTAAAGGAAAGATGTGTTCCTTTACACGTATTCAATTCAAAATGTTTGGTAACAACAAAAATTGCTAAATTTGTCGCATCCAAGAGATCAACTCTCCTATAAAATAATAACTAAGAATCACCACCCTAGAGACAAACTTTCATAAATTTAAATACTAAAGAGAGAAAATTTTAATAATAAAGTTTTTTAATTGAGTGATCTCGTTGATAACTATGGTGTTGATCTTTTCGGTTGTCACGTTATATTTTTTGTAAATAATTTTTAGTCTTGTCAATTTTTCTGTAAAAAATAAAAATATAAGGAAGGAATATTTCCATTTATTATTTTTCATAAACAATTTTTTATAATTTTATGATGTGTCAATTGCAATTTTTTAATTCTAAAATAAAACATTTTCTTGTCCTTTCATAAAATAACAAAAATAAATTTTATAAGCATTTTGATACAAGAAAATTTAAAACGTTGCAAAATTCAGTCTTAACACTGGTTTCTCACCTTTCTATTTTGTAGAGATTTTAATAAAACCAAATAAATTAATAAAAATATTTTTATAAATGAATTACTAAAATAAACTCGTATTCTTTTTTTTTATTAAAAAGTTCTCAAGTAAAAACCACAGAAAAGATATCAGAAAAAATCAGATTAGTGATTACCTTTCCACTGTTCGATCGGTATTTTTAGTCTTGTCAATTTTTCTGTAAAAAATAAAAATATAAGGAAGGAATATTTCCATTTATTATTTTTTTTTTTGGTTTAAGAAAAATATTCCATAACTGAGGTTACTGCGCATGAACCTATCCATACCCCCATAGCTTTGCCCCTTCAAATTCAATTAAAATCCTAAATAAAATTTTAAAATTATTAGTTCCATATTATTTTTTATTTATTATGTATATAATATTCTAGTGGATCAGAGAATAGCTTTATTAATTATTTAATTTTGTTAATTTTTAAAAATCTAATGAAGCGTGATTACATGCAGGGACTTCGTACAGTTGCTGTTTTAGAAGTTATTTTATTTCATATCTGGCCTTTCCTAGTAGATTTCTGGGTGTTGATGTGTATGTTTTTAATTAAATATTGTCAAAATTAATTTACTAAATTCCCAACTAATTTTTAGAATGATTACCAGTGGTTCAAAGCCTCATTTTCAAATAGACTAAATTCGATGCTTTTAGGAGTAAAATTTTGTTAGTTTCTCTACTGTTGTATTATTGAAACCTCAGCCTTTAAAGAGGGAGGTGTTGTGGGTGTTGCCTTAGTATATAAGCCGTTATGTTATGGTTAGTATTGTTAGTATAAAAGCCACTGTTAGCGCCAGTCCATTGGATCATACTAGCCTAGCTAGTCCCTGATTCCCTTCGTCCAATCCCTTCACCATTATTGTTATTTCTTTGTAGATAAATTATTATTATTAACCATTGCCTTCATTATTGTCCGCAGACGTAACATCTACTCTCCCTTTATTACATCAACCGGGTGAAAGAATTATATGTGGGGGCTTATAATAGTTGTGGGGGATACTTTTAGTGGGGTTTTATCCAGTTTAGCTTTGTATTTTCACTCAGCTTTTAGTTTACCTTATTTTCTCGTATAAATACTCAGAGGGTAATTAATAGAGATTATTGTAATTTTGTGTAATTACCCCTATTTATTTTCAATATTTTAAATATTATTTTCAAATTACCCCTATTTAATATTATTATTATGGATGGGGTAATTAATTGGGAGAGGTAAATAATAGAGAAAATACTTAGTCAAACCTCCCTTTTTTAACCTCCCTTTATTTATTTTTAAATAAAAATAAAAATAAATATATTTTATAAAAAAAAAATTATTTTATAAAATACAAAAATTAAATCTCTAATCCTCTAAAATATGCCCCTTAAATTAATTCATTTATTAACGTGTTCCTAATTATCTGTAATGGTCTTATATCTTATACCATTTATTGATTTTAATTAAATTATAATTATTTTTTATTTAAAAGATTTTCACAAAATGAACTTTATCATTTAATTTTTGTATTTTATAAAATAATTTTTTTTTTATAAAATATATTTATTTTTATTTTTTTTTATTATTATAAATTATTATATATAATTATTATAAATAAAAAAAAAATAAAAAAAATATTATTTATTTATTTATTTATACTTAAAAAAAACATCCAACAAAGGGGGAATCCTCTTACATGTTGGGAACAAATTAAAGGTCAACAGGCAAAAATTAAAAATTAAAAAAGACAACAAAAAAAATAATTTAAATATATATAATAATTATAAATAAGATTGTAATAAAAGCATGTTAGGAGTTCTGTAGTACCCAATGAATGATTTGTTGCTTAAACCTGGCTGGGGTAGTGGGCTGTAGGAGGGTATAATCTATTTTATTCCATAAGACGGTGGTTCTATTTGTAAAGGAATTAGCTGTTTTATTTGTTTTATGTTTAGTTAATATCCTTTTATAATTTACCCTAGTGGATGGTGTGTACATAGTCCTAGGGTTTAAGTTGGTAAGTCCGTGTATAATTTTATGGGCTAATACTAAATCATAAACTTTTCTACGTATTTCTAAGGATGGAATCTGAAAATATTCTAGTCTTTTTTCATAAGATATATATGGTAGTCTGCATTTAAGAAGGACAATTTTAGTAAAGTATTTTTGACATTTTTCAATTCGTTTAATATCAGATTTAAGGTAAGGATTCCATACTTCTGGTGCATATTCAAGTAGGGGTCTTACATAACTTTTGTAAGCAGTAATCCAAGTTTTTGACGATCTAGACTTAATAATCTTAAAAATTTGGTGCATCCGAAGATATGCGTTTTTTATAATTGTGGATATATGCTTTTTAAATTTTAATTTATTATCGATGTGAATACCTAAATCCCTAATACTTTCTACTTCGTTTATTGTATTATTACATAGCTTATATTGACTTTTAGGATTATTTTTACCTAAATACAAAATAAATGATTTGTTTGGGGCTATAGTTAAACCCCAAGTTGTAAGCCATTGAGTTAAATTTGTAATTGCTGTAGTGATTTTGGTCCTTTCAGTATTAGTTTTATATATAACATATAATTTGACATCATCTGCAGACAATTTAATTTTGATTTCTGAAGGAATTATGTCAGGTAAGTCATTAATATATATATTAAAAAGTAAAGGTCCTAAAACGGAGCCTTGTGGTACACCTGATGTTATTTTACGATGAGAAGAATAGTTTTGATCGATTTTAACAGAGAAAGTTCTATTGTCTAGAAAATTTGTGATCCATTTTAATAAATTTCCTTGTATTCCAATTTTTTTAAGCTTAAAAATAAGAAGGTCGTGTGGAACAGAATCAAAGGCTTTTTGTATATCAATGTATATACAATCAATATTTTTATTTTGATAGATGGCTTCATACCAGTCTTCCAATGTTGAAATCATTTGCGTGATTGTAGATCGATTTCTTAAGAATCCAAATTGGTGATCAGAAAAGAACTATTTTTAATCAAGAAATTAGTAATTTCTACAGATATAAGTTTTTCGATAATGCGACATAGACTACATGTGAGAGAAATAGGTCTGTAATTTTCAACTAAGTGTTTATCACCTTTTTTGAAAATAGGAACAATTATAGAATGTTTCCAGATAGTGGGCAGGGTTCCGGAATCAATAGTGTTGCGGAATATTTCAGTTATTATCGGTGCCAGTGATTTGTATGTATTTCTTAAAAATTTAAAGCTTATACTATCTGGTGAAGTATTATTTTTATTTGGTAATTTCCTTAAAATATTTGCTATTTGAAGAATATCGAATTTAATATCAGTTAAGGTTGGGTTATATGTAGTAGTATATAATAATGGTTTGTTAGTAGTATTAGTAGAGAAGGATTTTTGAAAATATGTTGCAAAAATTTCAGCTTTGTCTTTGAAATCAGAGATGAAATTATTTTCATATTCTTAAAGATGGTGGATCAGAAATCTTGTTGGTATATTTATTTATGTATTTAAAAATTTGATTTTTTCCTTTAGATAAAATTCTATTTTCCTTTTTAATGTAGTAGTTCTTTGTTTGGATTTTAATATGCAAAGATATACTTTCATATAATGGTTTATATATGTAACAATTCTTTTTTGAAAGTTTGTAAAGCTTGGCTTTTTCTTGTATTGAGCTTTTAAGGGCAACAGGGTAATCAGGTTTTAACTGATCATTACTTAATGTAATTAGTGGTATATGTTTGTCAAATATTTGTATTATTGTATTAGTTAAGATATTATATCTGTCCTCAATTGTGAAGTAAGATTGAAGTAGATTTTGAGAGATTGTGGATAGTTCAATGTTTAGTTTCTTGATATTTAATAGGTTAAATTTTCTTATTTGTTTTTCTTTAGTTTTGCCTTTTTCAACCGGAAAATGTAGGTTGAATCTGGTTAAGAGATGGTCAGAGTCAAAAACTCCTCCCAGAATTTGAATATCAGAAATAAATGTTTGATTTGATGTTAAAATAATATCTAACCATCCTTCACCCCTAGTTGGGTCATTAGTAGAAATGTATAATCTATTCCTATTGAAAAAGGCAGTGAATTCTTCACCAATTTCAGATTGTGGATATGGGACTTGTTGGGTCCATTTGAGATCCTTAATCCCATAATTTAAATCCCCAATAATGATTGTATTAAGTGTTATATGTTTTTCAATTAATGTAAGTAATCCTTTACTATTTTTTTTATTTACAGTTGGTGGCCTGTATACGAATATGATTTTAAGCTGTTTGGACCCCTTAATTTGAATAATTAAAATTTCACATCCATATTTGGATTCAGAATAAATTGTATATGCTTGAAAGGTTTTTCTTAAAAGAATAGAAATACCACCACCCCTTTTAGTATCCGGTCTATTACAAATAAAAATTTGGTAATGGTCTAAGATGTTTTGTTCGAATAAAATGGTGTCGGATTTACACCAGGTTTCGCAGAAAAAAATAATGTCTAAATTAAGGAGACTTAAAGTAGTGGAAACAGTTTGGAGCTTATTGTTTAGGGAACGTATATTCATTAATGCACCACGGAGGGGACTAACATAACTCTTAACAATGTTTTTATTACAATTTTTAAAAAAAGTTTTGCATAATTGATTTGAATAAAAATTATTTAAATGAATTCCCCCGAAATTATATCAATTACGCAAATTTAAACCTTGACGAAACTTCGAAATGTCACTGCGTAAAATCACGTGATTAGCTTAGACAATATAATCCTCTTTTGTTTCATCTCTTTTCTTTTTGCATTCCATAATCAGTCCTTGACGTTCAGCACGTTGAGCAAGTGTAAGAGATTCACGCACATGAACACGAGCAAACATTTGGGTTGTGGCAAGTTTCTTTTTCGACCGGAGAAAGGTACGAGCCGCACCTTTCGTTGGAAAAACAATTTTGAGAAGTCTAGATTTCATACCGTTTTTTGGATCACGAGTGCCCATACGAAAAGAAGCGGTCGGCAATGTATCCATTTCGCAAACATCCAACATTTTATAAACCTGTTCTTGATCAGCAAGAGCACGAGACGTATGTGTTGTTGTAGTCGATTCTGGAAGATTCGCCACCACAACAGACCTTAAACGTTTGTCCTCTTCGAGGTGTGTTGCAATTGCTGCCTGAATAGAATTAGGTGAAGAAATTTCTTCAATTAGATTACATCAACCGGGTGAAAGAATTATATGTGGGGGCTTATAATAGTTGTGGGGGATACTTTTAGTGGGGTTTTATCCAGTTTAGCTTTGTATTTTCACTCAGCTTTTAGTTTACCTTATTTTCTCGTATAAATACTCAGAGGGTAATTAATAGAGATTATTGTAATTTTGTGTAATTACCCCTATTTATTTTCAATATTTTAAATATTATTTTCAAATTACCCCTATTTAATATTATTATTATGGATGGGGTAATTAATTGGGAGAGGTAAATAATAGAGAAAATACTTAGTCAAACCTCCCTTTTTTAACCTCCCTTTATTTATTTTTAAATACAATATTTCCTCTAAAATATGCCCCTTAAATTAATTCATTTATTAACGTGTTCCTAATTATCTGTAATGGTCTTATATCTTATACCATTTATTGATTTTAATTAAATTATAATTATTTTTTATTTAAAAGATTTTCACAAAATGAACTTTATCATTTAATTTTTGTATTTTATAAAATAATTTTTTTTTTATAAAATATATTTATTTTTATTTTTTTTTATTATTATAAATTATTATATATAATTATTATAAATAAAAAATAAATAAAAAAAAATATTATAAAAAATTTATAAAATATAAAATAAAAAAAAATCTTATTAATCACGAAATAAAGACCAACCACACTGATAGTTTGACATTTATAAAACTAAAAATTTTTTTGTTAATTTCTTTGAATTTATAAAATACAAAAATTAAATGATAAAGTACATTTTGTGAAAATTTATTTGCTTCTTTAAATATTTTAAATAATTATTTATTTATTATATGTGACTGGAAATTTTAAATTAGCTCTTTTTTGTACTTTTAAGTAATTTAAAGCTTAAAAGTAATTTAAAGCTTAAAAGTAATTTAAAGCTTAAAAGTAATTTGGAAAATATAAAAAAAATATTTATAAATATTCAAATCAAAATTTAGCTACATTTTAATTTAATACGAAAAAAACGAAAAAAAAATTTCTACAGAATTGAACTATATTGTATCTTGTAGCCATTCTTTTAGCTTTCTGTCCGACATTAAATAAAATTTTGAAACACCCTCTAGTTGGGTGAAAATATTTTTTGAAGTGACTTACCCCCGTTTCCCACTGATTTTTGGTTTTCTAGATCGCATGTTCGGCAGAAGGTAGATGCGTAATTTTTAAGCCTATTCTACTCCATTTCGATAGACATGTTTACTGAAATTTTCATGGAATTTTTGTACAGTATATTATTTAATACCAGCCGACTTTCTAAATTCGTTTATAATTTTGAAACACCCACTTTTTTGATTTTTTTTTCTCTAACTTTTTTTTATCTCTTTGTTTTTTTCTTATTTTTTATTTTCTCTTTTATAATATGTAGTCGGTACATGACTAATAGGCGCGGCCGAATAGGCGCGGACGAATAGGCGCGGCCGAATAGGCGCGGCCGAATAGGCGCGGCGACAAATAGGCGCGAGAAAAATTTTCGAATTTTCGTCTCCTAATAGGTAAATGGGTTTCATAACTGGGCTTATTTAATTCAGAACCTATGGTCAGGTGGGTTTTGGTTAAATGTTTAGGCTTATTCATTCAAAATATCAAAATATTTTCTCGCGCCTATTTGTCTCCGCGCCTATTCGGCCGCGCCTATTAGTCCTGCTCCGATATGTAGTAGATACAATGTAAAAAAGACGGAAATTCAAAAGAAAGAGAAGATAAAGAGAGAGCAGTGGGAAAAATCAGGGCTCGTTTATAATTTTGAAACGCACCTTAAATAAAATCTCTCTCTTTTAATATGGCAGTCAATTTTTAAATCTATCTTTTTTATCGATAAATACTTAATAGTAAGTTTATTACTAATTATTTTATATAAATTTACAATTTTCGTAATTTTCTCCTTGTTTAAATAATGGAAGGAAAACCTGCTGAATTTGCAGATTGTGATGGAAATAGCCAATTAAACAATTTATTTGTTGTTGAAAAAATTCAAAAAATTACAACAACAATTAGGTTACAACGACATTTCAATAAAGAGGAAAATGGTATGTTTAACTTAAAATAATTAAATATATATCTAATTTTATTAATATAAAATTATACAAAAAATATACCAAATTAACCAGAACTTATAGAACAACACAATCAACAACATTTGGTAAATAAGCAATTGAAGCAGCAACAACATCAAGTTTTTTATTACTATTTTTATATATACTTATTTACTTTTCATGATATTTATTTAATTTTCTTTGAAAACTTCTCATAAAAATTTTAAACTAAATATAATTTTTTTACATCAGGAAACTACACAAAAAGCACATTCCGCAAACAAAAAACACATTCCGCAAAATTGGACAAAAAGACACTCTCAAAGAAGCATTAGGGTTTTGGCTGAGAAACAAAAGCAGCCGTCAAGAACAGGTCTAATAATTAGAGACGATCTTTATGTTCGTCTTATAATATAATTTTTATTTTATACATTAGGGTTTTAAGTCTTTTTACAAGGGGCTGTAATCGATCAGACATAGATCATTAATCATTTCTCATTTTTCGAAACATTCTTGTAGGCTTGCTTCCTCTCCCGAAGTAAATTTTTTTTAAATTTCATAAAATTCATTAAATAATTTAAAAATCAAATTCAATTTATCTTACAAAAAAGGTGGCAGCTCTTCTGCAACAGCACGACGGAGAAGACAGAGAAAAAATAAAAGATTAGAAGTTGCCGATATGAAAGAAAAATTGTGTGCAGGAAATCCGTTAGAAGGTGATTTCTTAAAGTAAATTATTTTTTATTTGTTTATTTAAAAATTAAATATAATTGTTATAAATATGTTAATATAATGATTGAACATGTCAGATATATTTTAAATATAATTTTACATTAATTAAAATTATTTAGGGACTTCTGCGTTAGTTGACCTTAGTATTGAAGAAGAGGCACAAGGTATAATTAAATAATGTATAATTAAATAATGAAATTAAATATGTTAATTAAGCTTGTTCATCGGCATCATCTATATGTTATCGGGCATCTCAGCGTCGTAAAAATTTTAATAAGCATGCAAAGGAGATTTATGATAAGTATAAAATGAGGAAAATTGATGAATAATTTAATACAATATTTTATCTAACTAATATTTAACTATTAATTCAATCATATTATAATCGTACTGGGTTTCTTTGTCTGGATTTTTTTTAGCTTAAAAACTTGCTTTAGCTTAAAAACTTTCCGTTCTCTTAGGTTCCGTTCTATTTATCACTTATTAATTCGTAAACTACCATATTTGACAGCTAATTATTTTGTTAAATTTCACCATTTAGATACTTGTAACTTGTGTGTTCCACTGAATTTACAAATTCTTTTTAAATATTTTAATGAAGTTTCTAAAAATAAATTAAATATAATAATTTTTTATTCTGTGTATATTTTGTGAAAAATTTAAATTTTTAATTATATTTTAAATAAACTTCATAATATTTACTAAATTGCCACTCTTCACATCAGTGATGTGAGCTCTTAACGCCAAAACGCAACTAAAAATTTACAAAAATTCCTTATGTAAAATTCGTCAAATGGATTTAAATATATACCGTATATCCTGAAATAATTACCCTCTCTCAAATAATTACCCCCTCCCTAATAATTGCCCCCTCCAGAAAAGGGTTGAAACAATTATTACCCGCTTAACAAATACGGGTAATTAGCCTATCTAAAATAATCTTAAATAATTACCCCCTTCCTAATAATTAATTATTTATAATATAATAATAAAATAATATAATAATAAAATAATATAATAAAGTTAAATTTATATCAAAAATTTTAAGCCTCAATGTGTTGTTCTAGTTTCGTTTGGAACTGTTAAATTATCTGGAGATTTGAATGCTGAAAATATTAAAAATATGTTTGAACGATTTGAAGAAAATGAAACATGCAGATTTGATGTTCGAATTGAGAGAAATCTTTTACCAGAAAATTATGACAAAGATAAAATTAAAGTTAAAGAAGGATGGATTAACCAACAGAAAATTTTATGTACTTAATCTAATTTAAAATTTAATAAAAAAATATTTTTTTAAGCTGAAAATAATACAAAATTATTTATCTCCCATTGTGGACAGCATAGTTTGATTGAAGTAATTAAATTTATTTTTTTGTCAACTTCTATGAGATGTAGGAAAAAATTATTTAGGGACACATTTCGGGTCAAATCCTCTTATAAATAATATCATGCCCATTTCCCCGAAACTTCTTTCCAGAGAACTTTCAGAGACAATCATAGAAATAAATGCCTTTAAGGTCAACCTCTATAAGAATTCACAATAGGGTTGAACCCCGACGGGTATGTCGTGGTTTGGGGATTGGAATTTATGTAAAAATATTAGAAATTGGAGAAGATAGAAATGCAAAATTTGATTTAGATTTTAAAAAATGCATTAGTTTTTAATTAAATGCATTAGAGATTTACTAGTCCTCTTGATTATAACAACTTTTTTTAGTTTTTCTAGAACTTTGGAAAATTTCTATTTTAAACTAGAATTTAACACAGACAATGAATTTTGTTCAATTTTGAGAATAGATTAAAGTCAAAAATTTCCATCTCTAATACGCAGTAGATGTTTTTTAAAGACGATTTTTTTTACAAAGATATGTATTTTTGTAAAATTTTTTCGTAAATTCTAGCATAAATTTTTTTCTTATTTTTTTTTCTTTTTTGACCAGAAAACCTTAATTATTATGAGACTATTTAATTTTTAACAAATTACAACAGAAAAATAATTTTAGAATAAACATTTTAAAAAGTTAACAAAACCCCTATAATGTTTTGTTGTTTTTAGTCATTTTTTTCCTTCCCTTATTTAATTTTTGCCTTGCTTGATTTTTCAATCAATTTTGATTTTTAAAATGGCAAGAAAATTAAAGGGGGGAGAGGGGGGTGTAAGATAAGTTGTCCGCAATAATTTTAAAATTACTTAAAAAATAAAATTTGATAGAAAACATTCTTTTATTACCGTATTCTCTATAATTGAATGACACCTCCTATATAATGACCCTTTGAGTGGTTATTGAAAATAGAATGACCGGTCATAGAGAATACAGTAATTCTACTTTATATTTTTCTATCGTATTTATTATCCAAATTTTCATTAAACATTTTACATCTTTTTAATTTAAGACCCACGTAGAGAAGAATTTTATGGTCAACTTTAAAATTTTAATTTGTTAGGTATTCTGAATATCCTTACTAAGAGCTTTTATAAATTTGTTTTTAGACCATAGGTTAACAACTTTTATTTAAGTTTCTAAATCATTTCACAATCATCCGCAAAATAATTTTTAAAAATGCATAATTTTTTAAACGCATATAGTATTAAAAAAAAATTTTGTTCCGTGGCATATGGGGAGATAGAGAGTGAGGGGAATGCCATTTATTGAATAAATATTCTTGCCTTCACTATAAAATTTTTTTTCAAATTCTTTTTTAGGTTTTTAAATTTTAATTTGTTTGTTAAAAAAATTGTGGGGAGACTAAAATGAAAAATTAAAAAAAAACTTTTAATAAAAATCTGAATTAAAATTCAGATTTATCTAAAAAATCTGACTGATTTGAGGTATAATAAATGTTAATAATAAATGTTTTTAGAAAATGTATTTTAAATTAATTTTATTCATTTTCATCTTTATTTTAATTTTTATCAACATTTCCATTGGGAAAAATTATAAATGCCCGAAAAATGGAAATAGTTTGATTAAAAATCGTCGTTATAAAAGAGGTGGTACTTTATGTAGATGTACAAGAGGTGATGGAGATTCTAGAAAAGGAGATTCTGAAGGAAGCGTTCATGGAGGGGGAGGTTCTGGAAGAAGTTATGGAAGTGGACAGTATGAAGTCACTGGGGGTGCTGAATTGGAAGAAGCTAGAAGACAACCTCTTGAAGAAGAAAGCTCTCGAGGAGGGGATGGTGAAGAAATAGTTCAAGAAAAAAGTTATGGATCTGCAGGACAATATCATGGAGGACCAGTTTATGAAGGGAAAGGTCAGTACGTAGAACAAGGTTATGGAGGACAAGGTTATTGGGGACATGAAGGATACAATTATGAAGTTGAAGATGTTCTTCCTGGAGTACCTTACGGAGAAGGGACTTCTAGGGTTCATGCGGAACATGATAAAAATGTTAAACTATCTGAGATAAAATATATTGAAGAAGAAATTGAAATTGTAGAAAATATTGGAAAAAGTCCATCAGGGACGAAAAAAAAAGTTCTATACATTTGCGACAACTTTTTCTACTCGCACGTTGAATTAAATGTATACCTAATTTTTTAACTTAAATTTTCAAAATATTTGATGCCTAATGGTGGTGCCGGTTTAGTTTTGCCATCATAGGGTCATCATAAGCTTACAATTAAATAGTTTAAAATAATATGTATTGCATATGAGAAATTTTATAAATTATTCATAAAAATAAAATAACAAAATTGACTTTTCAGACCAAGTTAGCCAACATTTTATCGGAAAGCTATGAAGTGGTAAGTCAAAAAATAAAGAATTTTTCCAAAAAATTAAAATTTTAATCTTTCCTTAAAAAAGGATATGATTGTTTACAGCAAAGAAGAAGGAAATATTATAGAAGCAAATAACTTTAGAATTATTAAAGTGCCGATAAATAAAAAAACGAAGGTTTTATATTTCGTTGGAAATAGAGAAATTCAAGAAGAATATAAGCAATATAAAGATTCGATTGAATATTTCTCTATAGGAATTTACGAAGGTAATTTTTGAAAATTAAAAAAATAATTTCGTCTTTTAAAGAAGTAATGACATACAAATTGAAAGGTGAAAGATTTTTTGAATGGCTTGTCAAACAAAATTATTCTTTTGGAATTGCTGAATTTGAGGTAATGGCTAGTTCTTTTGCTGTTTTTGAGGCTTTAGGAATTAAAAATACGTTTGATGTTACAAATTCTTCATTCATTCCAGAATATTTTCAATTTCTTAAAATTGATGTTGATTTACAACAAGTACCAGGTTAGTAAATTTATTTCTTAATACAGTCGTCTCCCTTTATAAGACCCGTGGATACAAGCCCCCTTCGGATATAATACCCCAAATGGCCGGACCAGGCTGCTCTCCTATAAAAAACACGGATTTAAGACTAGCGGTTATCGTGTATAAACCCCCTGAGTCCGGTCCCAACTGCAGAAATACTCGGATATAAGACCATTTT
>ABLG01001019.1:0-48654 GCA_000172435.1 Meloidogyne hapla | reverse complement strand
TGGGTTAAAGTTACCGTGGAATATGGCAGAAGATGAATTTACCCTGGTCATACCCGTTGGCATTGTAATTGGTTAAATTTAAAGTTAAAATGTGAAGTTGAATAGTTTTATTGTATAGTTGTTAAAAGTTTAAATACTTATAAGTTTAGGTTACAGTGAAGACTTAAATATTTTTAACTACTTTATTTTGAGACAGTCCTAAATTTTTATGGTTTTATTTTGAGTCATTTACTAAATTACGTTAAAGATTTTATTTAAAGAAATTTTAAAATTGGAAAATAAATATAATTTGTAATTAATATTTATTTATTTTGCAAATTAAAAGTAATTTATTGTTTTATTATTTAATTTTCCTATATTTATATATATTTTTGTACAATTTTGTATATTTAAAATCAAATATATTATTTTAGTTTACATCCAAAAAAATACATATTTATTTTAAATTTATTTTTCATGTAAATCCCTCTATACATTTTATTCAACTTTTTTACACTTTTTCATTTTGTTACTAAATCAATCTTCCCATTCGCGCAAAAATGGAAAAAGAGAGGAGAAGGAATGTTTTAGTGCCTAATACTTAAATATATTTTTATTAATATATTTATTTATCTGGATTAATTCCAATTAGTTACATTCAAAAAAACCTTTTTCAAATGACATATCAATCAAATTTTTAGTAAAATCAGTTTGTAGCAAAATTTCTACAAACTAAAAAATCTAAAAAATATTTTTATAATTCTCTTAATATTAAATTTTAATTAAATAAATTATTTAATTTTTCCCTTTGTTTTTTAGTAGGAATACTTAATTTTTATTTTTCTCATTCAACATTTACTTTTATTTTTACGCTAATCAGATGTAGTAAAGCTCTCTTTTTTTTTGCTTAATCATCATTAATTCAAAATAAAATAAATTTACAAAAAAATATTTTTTTTACTTTTTAATTGGCTAAAATTAATTTTCTCTTTACTTTTCTTTTAAAATAATTTTAGTCTATTGACAATTTTTATAAAGAGAAAAATATTTTTTGATTGCTTTAACTTGTTGAAAATCTAAAAAAAAAAATAAATTTATTTATTTATTTATCCATTCACTCTAACTTAATTTTTTTTATTTTTATTTTTTAATTCAATTAAATAACTTGGTAAATTTTTATTTTTTTAATTATTTAAAAAAATAACTACTTTTACTATAACAGAATTTTATTTTTAATAAAATTAAAAAAAATTATTTAACATTTAAATTTATATTATTATTTTTTATTTTTTTATTTTAGAAAAATATTTTTATATATTTTTAAAATTTAATTTTTAATCTTTACTATTTTTATATAAAAATCTTCTATTATTTTTACAATAATTTATTCAATAAAATTTCTTTCTTTACTCTTTTTCAATGTCAATTTATTCTTTTTTTTTGTATTTTAATTTGTTCATTTAACCATTTTATTTTTAAATTATTTTCTTTTCGTTCTTTTACGTGATCATTTAAACTTTAACAGTGAAAAGAATCTTAGCTTAAATAATTTTAAAATGAAATATTTTTTGTTAATTTTTGAAGCTTTTATTTCAAATATTATTTTTATTTAAATTTTTCTTTCATTGTTTAAGGTTTTCCCATTGGTTTAAATTTATGTTAATTTTAATTTTTGTATTTTTTGTTCTATTAAAAACTTTATAATCTTTTCTGATAAATTGGGAAAAGAAAACAAATTAACATTCTAAATATTAAATTAAAATTTTGAATTCTTTATTATTCTCAAAGTTATCGTTGGAATCTAAATATTATTTTTACAAAAAATTATTTAATATTCAGAACATTCTTTTAATTATTAAAAAAAATATATTTATTTATTTCAAATAAATTGTCGCTTCATTGCACATTGAGGTGATGATCGACAAATATTTATTTGACCGCAAAACTATCATCATTATTATTTAACCATTCAATGGTCCATAAATAAATAAAAATATTTAAAAAAAAATTTCTTCAAAAATATTTTATTTTCGTCTCTTATTTTCACCTAATTCTTTCTGTCCCACTTTTCCTCCTCCAAATCGTACAATCCTCTTCTAATCATTTTCCCGGTCCTATTTTTCACGTATATTCTTTTCTCTTCTTTTTTTATTATTCTTCCAGTTTTTTGTCAGTTTTCTACTTTTCTTTCCCTCAAAAATATTTTTATAAAATATTCATTGCACGCAACTTGTATAAGAGAGAGAGAAGCTAGTTTAGTTGTTGGTAGATGGTTGTCAACAAAAAAATTGAGAGAAAGTTTTTTACCTATTATAAGCGGTTTACACGACAAATAATACTATAATAATAAATAAATACTTTTTTTTTCTTTTCTACTTTTTTTTGTGTGTGATTTGAATTTATATTTAATAAATATTTTTTAATAAAAATATTTTTAGTCCAAAATATTAAAATTAAAAATATTGTAACTATTTTAGATTATCTTTAATTAATATTTTATAGATTTTTTTTATTTTAGACATTGGAATGATTATTTATTAATTAAAGATTACCGAATCCTTCTGAATTCGATTGCATTAATTTTTACACATTTTTGTTTTTCCATTTTCCCTTTAAAATTTCATTTTTTAAAATTAATCCCATTAATTAATTTAAATAATATTTTTATTTCTATTTATAAAAAATTAAATTTAAATAATCAACTCACACCATTTAAGTATAATATTATTCTCTCTTTTTACCTTTATTTATCAATTGATTAAAAATGGTTAAAAGAATATTTATGTAATTCTTTTATAATTTTTATTTATTTGTTTTTCTTTTTAAAAAAAAATTTCTTTTATTTTCGATTATTTGTTTTGAAGTATTTTTCTTTTGTTTTTAATTGTTCTTTTTTAAAAAGAAATGATAAAAAATAATATTAAATGATTTTTGAAAATTTGAGGCTTTCTAATAAAAATTATTTAAAATTTACAAAAATTAAAATCATTTCTGCTCCTTCAATAAATAAAAATTAAAAAATTAATTTTTATTTCAAATATACCTAATTTATTTAATTTTCATATTTATTTAATATTTTTATTCTCGTTTTACCCCCATTCAATTAATAAAATAATTTTAAATATTTTTGTGTTTGCATTTTTGACCTGAATTTTATTGTAAAATTAAAATTCTTTATTTTCTTCTTTTTAGTCTCGTCCTCATTCCCAAAACAATTTTTAGTTAGTTTTATTTTCCACACTTTTCCACATATTTTTACATAAAAATATTTATTTTTTTAACTATTTCCGTTGATTTCTCTCTTTTCCCTCATTTTTCTTTTTAGACAAATTTTTGTTTGCCTAAATTCTTCGTTATTCCCCGTAAAACAAACATTGAGGGTATTGCGACGCGCAACTATTTTAAATATTTTTATTTATTTTTATATTATTTTTTTTAATTTTTAGGTCAATCAATAAATTTATTTTTTAATAATATTTCTTGTCTTTGAGGGTTGAGAATGAGAGGAAATTAATTTTGGAAATTTTGTTTTTAAAAATTTTAATTGGCAAAATTTCAAATTTCGAATCTCTCCCCCCCACCTTAATAAAATAAGTGGCAGGCTCTTCCTCTTTTTTAGACGTTAGTTTAAAAAAATAGTAACAGAATAATTTAATCTTTCTTAAATACTTTTTAAATTCTTTTTTTTTAATTATCTATCAATTTATCGAATTATTTTTTAAATTGTCTAGGAAAATAAAATCTAAAAATATATTTAATTATTTTTATTTCTAAATATTTTTAAATTAAATTCTAATAAAAGGATTATATTAAAATAAATAAATACCTCAAAAATAAATATTTAAAAAAATAAATGTCAAACGATCAAAAACAACAAATAATAGAAAATAATAATAATCCAAATAATATTCGTCGATATATTTCTCAACTTTATGTTATCCCCGCAGTTGATGCCTCCGAAGCTGGAAAAGGACAATTAGAAATTTCTGTTAATCAAGGACAAGTTCCAAATAATGTTCAAATGCAAGGTTATTTTTTTAAAAGAATTTTATAGAAATAATTAAATAACAAATATTTATTTTTTATTAATTTCTTTTAAAGACGCTGGTCGTTGTCTTGTAACATTTATTCCTCAACATGCTGGAACTTATGTTATTGATGTTACATTTAACGGACTTCAAGTACATGGATGTCCAATAAAAGTAGATGTAAGAGAAAGACAAGTTGGAAAACCAGTTAGTGCACCTGTATATGCACGGCCAACAACTTCTAGTAAATTTTGAAATTTTTTAGAAATTTTTTCAATTTCTAATTTAGCTATTTCACCACCCCCAACACGTGGTCCTTCCTCTTCTGCTTATTTCTCTTCAACATCCCCTCAAGCAGCACCTTCTCCATCTTATACAGCAGCGGCACCTTCACCATCCTCTACTCCTCAACTTCCCCGTTCTCCTCCACTTGTTGCTGGAGTGGTTAATTATTTTTTTTGATAATTATTAATTTGAGTAGAGTTCCTGGATGAATAGTTTGAAAATTTAGAAATTCCAAACACAAATAATATCTGACTTATTCTTTTCTTCCTTTATTTAAATATTTATTTTTAATTATTAAAAAAGGAAGCAGCATTGTTGGGAGGTTATACTGTAGCTCAATATGGAAATGGAGGTGATGGAGGAATTCCTTCTACTAAACTTGTAATTATTAATTAATTACTAATAAAATATTTTCTTAGTAATATCCAAACAATTAATAAATAAATTATTTTACTAATTATCATTTTTCAGAAACCATCTCCATTATCTACTCCCCCCTCTACACGTCCAAAACCAAAATTGTTTGAAGAAAAAGAAATACCAATTTCAAGACCAACAATGCCAGAAGCTGCACAACTTGAAATGACTCGTTCTGCTGAAATGACTCTTTTTAGAGATATTCCAAAAACACCGGTTACAACACCTGTTGAGGCTGGAAGGGAAATACCTGTAAATAAATATTAAAATTAATTTTTTAAATAATTAAAAATATTTAAGATTCAACATTCCTTTGAACGAATTCCTGAACAAAAACATTATCAACCAAAAGAAATTATAAAAATAACACAAAAATTAAATGATTTACCTTATGCCCCATTAGAACAAAATATTAAAAAAACATTAGAATTATTACAACAACAACAAAGAATTGAAAGTATTAGAGAAAGAGAAATTATTGCACCCGTTTCTTCTGCAATTTCACCAATATCTACAGAAAGTGGGGCACCTCAAATACAGTTAATATTTTAATATAAAGTTGACTTCGGTTATAATAACACCCCAAGAAGTGAATAGATATGTTGTTATATCCGTTGATTTTTTTGGAGGATTATTAAGTAATTAACCGAAGTTGATTCACTCATTTAATTCAAAATCGAATAGGAGGACCTTAAGGCTGGTCATTTCCGTTTAGATTTAAATTTAAAAAATATCTAAAATTATGTTTATTTATTGTCTATTTTTATTAATAATAGGTGGTTTGTTTTTTACATTTATTTTTGTATATATATGAGGTGTAATTTTGTGTTTTCTGAGTCTTTTCCTTAAATATAAATTCCTTAAAGTTTATTCATTTTTTAAAACTTTTTTTTTTACAATTTTTATTTTACAATTCCTTCTCTAAATTTATTTTTATTTATTTAGAACACATATTGTTGATCCATACAGTTCTGATATTGAAGCAATGACTCCAGGCACTCGTAGAAGATTATTAGAACATTCTGTTTATAAAGCAACTGAATTAAAAGTAATTTTTTTAATAAATATTTTTTAAAAAATAAATATTTTAAAGGAAACCCCAACAGACCATGAAGAATCAGAAACAGCTTTAAGTTCAAAACAATCATCTAAAGTAAATAATTAATTATTTTTTTAAATTAAATAATTTAAAGACAACAACACCAAAACTTAGTTTAAAATTTCGTGGAAGTAAAGACAAAGTTGGTTCTATAACACCCCCAACAATGACTACAGCAACTATTTCTGCTGCTACAGCAAGTGATGCTTTTGATTGGGGAAAGTCTAAAATTACTAGCAAACATGAGGTTTTTATTTAAATAAATTTTTATTTTATTAAAAGATTTCTAATTTTATAATTAATTTAAGGTAATTCGTCGAGGTAAAGAAGTAGATGTCCGAATAGATTCACTCAAACTTGGAAAGGAAGACCAACTTTATGTTATTGTTTTACCACCTGGAATTGTTGCACGTCAAAATATGCCTAATGAATTACCAACATCAGAACAAGCATTGCCCCATAAATTGAAAAAGTCTGGAACAAAATCTTGGGAAATTAGTTTTCGTCCTTCCGTTGTTGGGACACACAAAGTAGGAATTATTTATTATTGGAAAAATAAATATTTATTTAAAATGTTTTTAAGTACAATATTACAAACATTTACTAAACAAAAAAATGATTCATTTAATTTTATTTAAAAGAAGAAATTCAAAATAAAATTACTAAATTGTTCTATTATTTCTTTTACTAATTAATTCTTTAAAGGTCCATATATTTGTCAATACAATTCCACACCCTCAATCACCATTTCCCATTCGTGTTTACGACGCCTCACAAATTGTGGTTGGAGATATTGTCCGTCAGAGTGTTTTAAACGACACAGTTGAATTTACTGTTGATGCTGGACGTGCCGGTTTTGGAAATTTAGAAATGGCAATTAAAGACAATGAAGGAATAATAATACCTTCACATGTTAGCCAATTAGGTAGGGAAAATAAAACGAAAATAAACGGTTGAGAAAATAAATTTTTAGAAGCTGGAGCAGCTAAATTTCTTGTTACTTTCACTCCAAATTTGCCAGGAACTCACACGGTTGAGAAAATGTATTTTTCAATTAAAAAATATTATTTAGGTACATATTACATTTAATAAAGAAGTTGTGACTGGAAGTCCTTTTGAAGTACATATTATTGAACCACCAATACTTGGACAAGAATCTCAAATGTAAAATAAATAAATAAATAATTTTATTTTTAATTATTTCTTTAAAGTTCAAAAAAGAAAAAGAAAGACAAAAAAAGTAAAGAAAAACATTCATTAAATGGAACACAAAGAGGAGAACCCCCAATAGCTACAATGTCTCCAACAGCTAGTGGTAGACCAATGGTTAGCAAATTACCTTCTTTAAGTCGTGTTGGACAACCAGTTGATTTATTGGTAACATTATCGAGACCTGATGATTTAGTACAAGCACAAGTACATGGTAGGGGAAATTTAAATTGAAATAAATTTAATAAGACTGATTTATAAAAATAAAAGTTCTTTTCGATTATGCACATATGTAAATATAATTGATAAAATAATTGCAAAAAATAAAAACAAAAAATTAATATTTTAATTTAATTAAAAATTAAATAGAAGAAAGTTGAAGTTAGAGATCACAGAGTAAGTTACTCTTCTCATGTCTTTCATCTGACTTTTAGGTGTATGTCAGTTAAGTCCATTTGAGTCCCGAATTCTATCTGTGTGAAAACCGAAAAGAACTAAAATGGTTAAGAGAGTTTAACTAAATTAAATATAAAAATCATTATTTTGTAAAATATTTGCCCCTTTTTTCTTATAGATTTAGATAGAGAACCATTACTTGTAGAAACATTCCCTGATTATACTAATAATACTTGCAAATTACAATTTATTCCAAAACGTGTTGGTAAGTGTTTTTTATTTAATTAATTATTTAAATATTTAATTTTAGGAGATCATGAAGTGGAAATTCGTGTTGCTGGGACTGAAATTGATGGTTCTCCATTTACTTGTCGTGTTTATGATCCAACAAGTAAATAATTAATTTATTTAAAGAAATATTTATTTTTTATAGAAATTTTGGTTGGTGAAATACCTGATGGTGCTGTTGATAAACCTGTCAGTTTTGTTGTTGATGCAAGTCAAGCTGGTGTTGGAAATTTAGAAGTTGCTGTAAATGAGGGGGTAAATTATTTTTAAATTATTCTCCCAATTTTTAATAATTAATTTTTAAGAAAATTCCTTCAATGGCTTATGCTCTTGGACAACACAAATACGAAATTACATTTATACCTAAAGAGCCAATAGATCATCGTGTTTCTGTTCGATTTAACAATGAAGTAATTAATTTTCTATTTTTTTTTCCAAAAATTTTAATTTATTAGAATTTCCAAAAAAAAATATTTATATTTTTAATTCTTTTTTAAAGTATGTCCCTGGTTCTCCATTTCTTTGTCGTTTAATTACTTCTTCTTCTCCCTCTTCTCCACAACAACAACATCAACAATTACCACAAAAACAAATTTCACTAAAATCACCTCGTCAAATAGGAGCATCAGGTCCAGGTTTAGAACGTATTCCTGTTGGACAGCCAACAGAATTTTTTGTTGATGGACAGCCATTAATTGAAGGAACGACAGATTTATTACCGAGAGTTCAAATAACTGTAAATTAATTAAAATTATATTTTTTTTTAATAATATTTTTCATAGGATCCACGAGGTGAACTTTTGTCTGTAGATATTGCTGCATATGAAGAAGAACCAAGTCGTTCAATTGTTCGTTATACTCCTAAAAGTGTTGGAAATCATCAAGTAAAATTAAATAATTTAATTAAAATAATAATTTTCTTTTAAAGATTTTTGTTAAATTAAATAATCAACCAATTCCTGGTTCTCCTTTCACAGCAAAAGCTTTTGATGCAAGTTGTGTTAAATTAGCATTGGAAAGTGAAGGAGGACAAGTAAATTAACGAGAATATTTAAAATAATTTTAAAAAAAGGTTGGTCGTTCATGTGCTTTTACAATCGATGCAGCAAAAGCTGGGGCTGGGAATATGGAAATTATTGTAAGCGTGGAAAAAAGAAATGTTCCAAATTATGTACAACCAGAAGGACAAGCTAGATTTAGAGTTACTTTTACTCCTCAAGAAGCTATTGAACATTTAATTAGTGTGAAATTTAATGGAGTTTCTGTGCCTGGTGAATAAATAATATTTAATTAAAATTATTTAAAAATTTTTAGGAAGTCCTCTTCGTTGTCCAATCCAACCATCATCTGTTCAACGTTCTCCACGCCCTATTAGAGCTGGTTCTGAACAACAAATAGATGAACAACAACAATTATTTGTAGTTCCTCAACAACCAACATCTGTTGAAACAGAAGAAAAAGAAATTAAATTAGTTGGAGATTTGGCTAGGTAGAATATTTGTAAATCAAATTTAAATTAAAAAAAAATATTTTTAGTGCAATTGTTGATGAACCAAAACGTTTTAGTATTGATGCCCCACCAGGAATTGGTCGAAAAGTTGAATGTAATGTTATTGTTGTTGGTGGGTTTTTTTAATTATTTTTAATTTATTTTTGTTGAAAATAACAATTAATTTTTATAACAAAAAATATTAATTTTACCATTTTTTAACTTTTTAAATATTCCCCTAATATTTTTACAAAAACTTACCTTTTTACCTTCTGCTTTTTTCTTACAATTTATTTTAACAAATTTATATTTTTTTCTTATTTTTTCTATCATTTATTTAAATTTTTTTTTATTTAATTTTAATCCAAAATCCTTTTATTTTTTATTTAATTTTAGTTTAAATTAAATTTAAAAAATCAGCCTTTTTTAGTTAATTTAAATCCACCTTTTTCTAATAAAAATAAATCCTGTTCTTTATTTACAAAATTCGTTCATAAATTTCTGACTGCTTCTTACTTTTATTTTCCCAAGTTTTTATATTTTATACGCATATTTTTATGCTTCAATAATTTTTCTTCGTTGCTTTTCTTTTTTTTCTTTCAATTTTGTTTTTGCGCATTTTTTACTTAACGCCTGCATTTTTAAAAATTAAAAATATTTTTTGCTTTTTGGTTTTTGTATGTTATTAGTATTTTGTTGTTTTTTGCTGTGCATAAATAAATGCATTTTCCTTTTTTGATTTT
Source organism: Meloidogyne hapla (assembly GCA_000172435.1). Classification (NCBI taxonomy): domain Eukaryota; kingdom Metazoa; phylum Nematoda; class Chromadorea; order Rhabditida; family Meloidogynidae; genus Meloidogyne; species Meloidogyne hapla. The sequence goes on along the minus strand of ABLG01001019.1, from coordinate 38,721 downwards.
CACCTACAGGACCGCACAAACAACGCATTCCGGTGGAAAAACAACGTGTAGATGGTGGAAGTTTTGACATTACTTTTACGCCGACCCAAATTGGTTGGTCAGTTAAAAATTGATGAGAAATTTTTTTGAATAATTTTTTAGGAATAATATGTATATATTTTAGTTTTTATTTTCTAAAAATAGAATAAATAATATTTTTAAGTAATAATATTTAAAAATAATATAACATAGCAGATTTTTTACAATTTTTATTTTTTTATTTAAAATTTAGGAAATTATCACATTGATATACAAATTAATGGCAAATCATTAGCTATATGTCCTATTCTTTGTAAATGTTTTGATTCAAGAAAAATGCCACAAATAATTAATGGAGAAGGACCTTTACCTAATGGCAATAAATATATTGGGTGGAATGGACCTTTTTGTGGAAAAGATTTCATGTTTGAAGGTATTTTAAAATTAAAATTAATATTTTTTTAATTTTTATTTTCTTTAGTTAAATTACCTAAAAGAACAAAAAAAGATCAACTTATTACTGAAATGTTTGCATTCCCTTTATTTCAACAACAACAACATAAACAACAACAAAAAATTAATATTCCAATAAATTTAGATATGCATCCAAATGGTGAAAGTGCTTTATGTTCATTTAGAGCTTTATCTAAACCACATAATTATTTGGTAAATTTGATTTTATTTAAATATTTATTTTGAAATATTTTATTTATTTATTTAGTTTACACTTTATCGAGATGCTGGTATAATAGATGAACGTTCATTTGATGCTATCTCAGAACCTTCTAATGAAGAACCAATTCAACTTTTAGAATTTATTCAACCTATTTTAGTTGAACATTCTGCTCGCTTTTTGTTAACTAAAACTGTAAAAAATAATAATTTATTAGATGAAGATGGATTGCCTGAATTACAAATTTTTGGTAATATTTTAAAAGATCTATTTAAACATTTTTTCAAAAAAAGATATTCTTGGTAATGAATTACCAGTACATATTAGAACAACTGGAAATGGCACAATACGTGCAGATTGGCAACCACAAACAGAAGGAAAACACCAATTATTTATTCGTGATCGTTTTGGAAATAATTTATGTGGATCTCCATTACCTATTAATGTACTTGATCTTTCTGCTGTTAGAATTATTGGTCTTAGACATGGAGACGTTGTTTGGGTTGAACAAAAATTTACTCGTAATTTTTTTATTTAATTTAATTTCTTAATTTTCCTTTTTAAAGTTGATTGGTCAAACTCTGGTGGACAAAGTGCTTCTGTCTCAATTAATCATGAATCTGATATTGAACCGGTCTGTTTTTTTTTAATTTTATTTTCAAAATATATTCTTTCTATTTTCTTTCATTACTTTTATTTTTTATTGTTTTAATTATTATTGTAATGTCCTACTTCTCATTTTTTAAACTAAATTAGTTAAATAATTAGCTATAGAGAAAGATAGTTAAATATATTTCTGCGCAGTACTTGAGTGGCGCAATACTTGAAATAAATAAAAAAATATTTATTTATTTTATGAGTATTTTTTTGCTTTTATGGAAGAAACTCTCCTCTATAATTTTTAGAATGTTCTGAAAATTCATTTATTTTTCAATAATATTTTTAAAACTTTTTTTTTCAACAGGTTAAAAGCCTAATGATGAAAAAAGTTAAGAAAGGCATTCACTCAATTGCTTTTACACCACGTTTACCTGGATTACATTTAATTGTTTGTTTTTAAAATTTTATTTAAATAATTATTATTTTTAAATTTAGACAGCAAAAGTTGATGGAATTGAATTACCTGGTAAATAATTTAATTTTTAAATTTATTTTTTTAATTAAAAAGAATGTCCATATGAATGTATGATTAGTGATCGTGGTTCTCCACGTGCTCGTGGTGATGCACTTAATAGAGCTCAAAGAGGGAAAACTGCTCGTTTTGAAGTTAGTCCAGGCACAAGTGGAAGTGGAATGACTACAGCAACAGAATTGGATGTTATAGTAACTAGTTGGGTGAATATATAAATATATAGTGTTTTTTAATTTTTAATTAATTTTAAAATTAATTCTGGTTGCTTGCTTTTTAGTTATTGTTTTTTGCTTATTTTTAGTTTTTTTTGCTATCTTTCTTTCTTTACCTTTTTTCTTATTTTAATATTTGCTAGTCTTATCCCTTTTTAATATCCTTAATATTTATCTAAATTTATCCTAAAAAATTACCCAAAATTTACCCAAAAAGAGTAATTTAAATTTTTTTTTATTTTAAAAATTGATTTTTATTTTTTAATTTACTAACTTTTTAAAAAAATAATATTAATAATTTAATTAATTAAAAATAATATTTAAATTTATTTAAATATTATTAATTTAAAAATATAATTAAGATCCACAAGGCAGTCCACTTCCTGTTCGTTGTTATAAACAACAAGATGATAGTTATTGGGTTGAATTTACTCCAGAAATTTGTGGTAATTAATTGAATATTTTTTTAAATTTAAAAACTATTTTATTTTTTATTTTTCTCAAAATTTATTTTTTAAGGTCCACATCGTATTGAAGTCACTTTTGGTGATGAACCTCTTATTGGTTCACCTTTTCATTGTGAAGTTATAGACCCAAAAAAAGTTTACGTACATGGAATTGACCGTCCATTTTCATTAAGGACTTTATCTAATTTTATTGGTAAATAAATATTTTTAATAAAATAATTTTCTTTTTTTTTCAAGTTGATCGAAAATCAGCTGGTGATGGTGCATTAAATGTTGAATTAATTGATACACAAAATGAGCCATTAAAATTAGATAGGGTAAAAATAAAATAAATATTATTTTTTATATTTTATTTAAAAAAAAAAGACTAAAAATTCTGCTGGAGACGATTCTTTTACTTTTCTGCCAACACGTCTTGGTGTTCATCGTTTATCTGTTCGTTTAGCTGGTTTTGCCATTCCTTCCTCTCCATTCCAAATTGTTGTAGAAGAACAAAAAACTTCTCCTACCGTTTATGGTGCTGCTTTGGATTATGCTATTGAAAGGGCACAACAAGCTTCAATGATTTTTGATGCAAATAAACAGCCTGGGGGTTTAAAGGTGTTTTTCTTTTTAAATCTTAATAAAATATTTCTAAAATATTAATTTATTTACAAACAAATAATTATCAAAAAAATTTTAAAGGTTGACGTAAAAAGTCCTAGCGGTGAAAAAGTTCGTTATACAACAAATCGAAGACCTGATGAAACAACAGAAATTGCTTTTAGACCACAAGAAGTTGGAATTTATGAAGTTAATATTGAATTTAATAATCGTTTAGTTAATGGTTTGTTTTTATTTGAATGAGAAAAATCAAAATTTTATTTTTTAGGTAATCCATTTCCAGTAACAGTTGTTGATCCAACAAAAGTTTTAATTATTTCTGATGATAAAAAACAAATAATTAGACCAGATGGAATGTTACAATTATATGTTGGTCAAAGAAATATAATTAATTTAGATGCTAATAATTCTGGACCTGGTAAAAAATAAAAAAAAATATTCTTAAAATATTTTTTATTTTTAAAGCAAAAATTAGAGCCGAAGTTCGTGATGCTGATGGTGAATTATTACCTATAGAACAACAAACACAAGTACATCCTTTGGGTCATGGAAAATTTCAATTATTATTTACTCCTCGAAAAGCTGGAAAATATAAAATTTATTTATATTGTTCTGGTTAGTAATTAATTTAGATAAAAATCTATTAAAAATACTTTTTATCTTTAAATTTAATCTAAAATATTTTTTAATAAAAATAAAATAGAAAATATATTAATTAATTTATTTTAAAGAATTGGTTATTCCAAATGCTTACCCAATACTTGCAATTGCTGAACAACAACCTGCTTCAAAAATATCAACTGAAGTTCCTGAAATGAATGGAGAACGTCAAAGAAGACATAAAGAAGTTGTTGAAGAAGCAGATAGTGAAATAATGGAAAGAAAAGAATTAATTTTAGGAAATGTAAAAAATAAAATTAAAAAATAATTAAAAAATAATTTTTAAAGGTAAGATTAAGAGGTTCTGGTTTAACAATTGCAAATATTAAAGAACCATCAGAATTTATATTAGATGCTAGCGATTTAAGAAAAGATGCAATGGGAAAATGTACAGCAACATTACTTGGTGATAGAGCAGATATTCCTGTTAAATTGAGTGCTTTAGGAAATCAAGTTTATAAAGTGAGGATTTTATAAATAATTTAAAATAAAATTATTTATTTTTTGTAGGGTGTTTATACTCCATTGGTTGATGGTAAATATCAACTTTCTGTTAAAATTGATGGAAATCATGTACCTGGATCTCCTAGCATTGTTAAAATATTTTTTCTTTTAAATATTTCCTTTTTTTAGGTTCATGTAAAAGCACCTGAAATTTCTCCTGCTCAATTAATTGAAGTAGATGGACGTCCATTAAAAATGGGAATTTTGGGAGAAGATATGCAAACATTAATAGATGCGAGGAGAGCTGGACCGGGACAAATATCTGCACAATGTTCTGGTACAAGTCAATTGGAATATTGTGAACTTTTGGATAATGGAGATGGAACGGTGAAATTAAAAAAAAATATTTTTAATTAAAAATAATTTATTTTAAGTATTTGTTACGAATACAGCCAAAAGAATTGGGAAAACATACACTTTCTGTTAAATATGAAAACGAACATGTACGAGATAGTCCATTCACATTCAATGTGAACCATCCACCAGACCCTTCAAAAGGCAATTTTTTCTTATTTTCTTCTTTATTTATTTCCAAACTTTTAGTTAAAGTTTATGGCCCAGGTATCGAACATGGCATTCTCCACAGTTTCAAATCTAATTTTGTCGTTGAAACGAAAGGAGCCGGTGCCGGTCAATTAACAGTTAGAGTTCGTGGCCCTAAAGGTGCATTTAATGTTGAAATGCAAAGGGATAGAGAACAAGAAAGAACAATTCATTGCAAGTATGTTAACTGATATAAATAAAAATATTTAAATATTTTTTAAAAAGATATGAACCTCGTGAACCAGGTGATTATCAAGTTGAGGTTAAATGGCATGGACATCATGTTCCTGGTATTTAATTATTTTTAAATAATTTTTATATTTTTATTCTCTTAAAGGTTCTCCATTTTTCGTATTAATTGTTGATACAGAACAAGAATTACATCGTTTTCTTGCGGTAAATGTTTGTTATTTATTTACCAATATTTTTACATTTTTAAAAATTAAATTAGGGAGGAATTCCATCTCCAACACCAACTTCTCCATTTGTTCCGCCTGGTTGGCTTCCTCCTGGACCTCCAGGTTTAATGCCAGGTCCACATCCTGGTGCAACACTGCCTATTATGTCATCTCCTATGCCACCTGTGTGTGTTTTTTTTACAAAATAATTTTATTTTTTTAATAACAATGTGTTTTAATATATAAATTTAATTCCAAAAATTATAGAAGAATCTATTTTATCCCACCCCTTAAGAAATCCAAGAGTTTGATAGCTTTGGATTGAATAATATGAGAATGGTTTAAATAACTTAAAATAGGATAAAAGGAATATGATTCTTGGGATAGTGGAGTAAAGACAGAGATTTCATTTTAAATATTTAAATAATTCCATTTTTTCTAATTTTTATTTTAAATTTAGCCGCATTTCATGAAAGGTAGCAGAGTATCCCCTGGCGGTCCAATGCCACCACCTCCACCTCCTCATGCCATTTTTCAACAACATCCTGCTGCAAGAGGTTATGGTCCACCACCACCACAACATCCCCATCAACCAATTTATGGAAAACCACATTTTTAAAAAATTAGAAAAATAAATGGAAAGTGTTGATTTGGGAAAAATTTAATTTAAAATCAATTATAAAATGTAAATCTTTTATTCTTAAATTTCTAAATCAACACTTTTTAAAAACCTTGTTATTTGTTTTTTACCTTCCCTTTTTGTCTTTTTCTTTTTTCCTCCTTTCCTTATATTTAAAAAGAATAATTTAAATATTCTAATTTTTAAATTCAAAAATGCCACAATTATATTTTCACTTTGCTTTCTCCTTCACTTAAAATATTATACCTTAATTTCTATTAATTTTTAAAAGAAGCAAAAATATATAAAATATATTTATATTATATTTGAATTAACATGCATTAGAGTTCAACTCTTGTGGAGTCTGTTCATTATTTGATATTATTATTTGCTTTTTTTCATTTTTATATTTTTTCTCTTTCAACCAAAAAATCTAAAACTTTTATTTTTAAATTTTATAAAATAAATTTAAAAACGGATTAGAAAAATATTTAAAAATAAATAATTGAATTTTATTAAATCGAGAAAATAATTTTGGGAGATTTTAAGAAAGGCATTAACTTTGATAAGAGGTTACTAAATTTAAAAAAAAATTAAAAATCCAACCAATTTTATAAAACTTAAATAATGTTTGTTCTCTTCTTTATTTTCTCATTAAGTTATCAGAGAGAAAGAGTTTTTAATCAATTTTCAAATTTTTCTATTCCGATTTTAAATTATTTATATCAATTACAGCAATTTTTCTCGCAAATATATACTAACAATTACATATCTCTCTCCTTTCATTCTCAAATTTTTTAATTAAAATTTTGTTAAAATTAAAAAATAAATTTTCCATTAATTTTAAATAAAGTTTTAAAATATAATTTTTGTTTCATTTTTGGGTATTTTTGCCCTATTCTAGTGGTTTGGAAAAGGTCACCCTGTACCACATACAAAAGAATTGTGTTCAAAAATGCCATAAAGAGCTTAAATGGCAAATGAACAAGGAAATCCAAAGAATGGTTAAAGCGACAGACTAAGGATAAGTTTGCCCCAAATTTAGCAAAATAATTTTTTGGATATTTTGTCAAACTCTTGTTTTTTATTTTCTTAATTTGCCTCTAAAGGGAAAGTTAACAAAGAAATTTTTTAAAGTTTACCCTGCTTCAACAAAATAAAAAACACAATTTATTTAAATAAATTAATAAAAATAAAATTAAAAATTGTTTTTCTTTTAATCAAAAAAAAATTTTTTTTAATTAAATTAAAGAAAGTTTTTTTTATTTTTGTTCCTCCCTTCACCAATTGATAGAAAATTATTTATCATTTTCTAAATCATTAATAACAAATTTCATAAATTTAAAACCCAATTGATGATAATCTTTTTCAACATCTTTCCATTCTTTCGAATTAAAAAAACTTTTTCTATTTATTCGACAAAAATCCTTACAGGCCTACAAAAATAAATTTAAAAAATTATAAAAAATAAAATTTACTTCTTCTAAAGTTGGAGCACCATATAAAGAAATAATTCCACAATATTTTAAAAATGTTTTGGCATCTGAAATTAAAATTATGAAAAATGAAAATTTTATTTTATGTTACTTGTAAACCCCAAAAATTTTTTTTTAAATTCCGACAAACCAAAAATTAAACAGTTTTACCTATCAAATCGGACATATAACGTTCACATTCAAATTTTAACGTTTCCACTTGATATTTGTGTGCAATAGCATAAATATCGTCTAAATGTTTCTCTAATATATCTTTAAAAATAAAAAATTAAATTAAAAAAAAATTTTTTTTTAATAAACCTTTATTAATTTTGCCAGTATAGAAATATTCCAATAATGCATGAAAACATTCTGGAGTAGTATCAGAAATTGTAACTTCACACTAAATTAATTTTTTATATAAAAATTAAAAATATTTTAATCTCCAGCTAAAAGAATATAAGAATTTCAAGCATTTTAGGAGGGGGTTTTAAATATAAGAAGACATTTCAAATTTGACAATTTTTAAAGAAAAACGAGAAAATTTTAGTCAGAATCCACCATAAAAAAATTTAAATAAAAACATACATTTTTTGCTTCAACCATGCCAGTCTCTCCAAACATTTTTTTAAATACTTCATTATTTTGAGCCAAAACGCAACGATGTGCTTTTATAATTTCATCGCCAACCTTTAGAATTTTTTTTTAATTTTTTAAACTAAAAGAATCAAATAAACCTTAAAAATACAATCAGTAAATATTTCTTCTTCTAACATTTTTTTATATTTATTTTGTAAATCAGCGATTGGATTAAAACAAGCAATTTTAACTTCACAATAAATATATAAGGAACCTAAAATAATTTAATTTTATATTTTAGAATGATAAAATGAGTGATTTTATTTAAAAAATGATAAATTATGCGGACAAAGAATTTTTCTATTAGTGAATTTCATTTAATAAAAAATAATTTGGATAAATATTTTTAATATTTTACCTTCAAATATCATTGTACCATCCAACCCTTTTCCTTTAGAATTAATTACATCTCTCAAAATAAATGTAGAATATCCCATTTTTTGCTGGTTCTCCAATTTATTCGTTGATCTAAAATATATTTTTAACTATTTCCAGTTAGAAAATGTACGCAATATTTATATGCAAACAATAAGAAGTTCTTTCTAACACTAGGAGAAACTCTTTCTAGAAAATTTTCTAGAAATTCTTACACTTATTTAAATGAGTTGCGGATAAATATTGTGGATATAGAAAATACATATTTTTTAAAAATCTAAAAACCTCGAAATATCCACACGATTATTATTTTTGATTGCATAAATTTTATATTTTGTATTTACAAAATCATTTAAAGTATTTGGTCCTATTTGTCGAAGCCATATACCAACACTTCCATCATTTTCACTTATAAGTTCTTTTTTGTAAATTTCAATAATTAATTCCCATTCTACTTCAGAAAATTCAGGAATTGAAAATCGATTACCTAAAATATTTTTTTAAATGAAATTTTAAAAATTAAATAAAACACTTATTAAATGTGTTTTTATGTAGAATTGAGCAGCTTTAAAAATTTCTTTAAGTTTGTCAAATTTCCATTCAAGTTTGCAAGTTATAATTTTCATCTAAATAAGTAAATATTTTATTATTATTTCAAAACAAAAATTCTTACATAACTCGGGTTATTTTCAGATGAAAAACTTTCATCATTGCCAATTGTATTTTCCAGAGTTTTAGTATTTAAATATTTTACATCAAGAACCTTTGCAGTTCCATAACTCCAATGTTGTTTATCCATTATAAAAATTTAAATGGAAAAACAAAGCTAGTTGCAATTGAAGATAAAATTGTGGATTGAGAATTGTACAAATCAAAAATTTTTTGATTAACATTCTCCCGTTAGGGACAAAACAACAAAATTTTAAAAATTTTATGACAAAATATCGAAAAATAAATTTCAAAGAAGACCACCTCTAATATAACGATGAATATGTATTTGTATGAGAGAGATAGCCTAGACCTAGCAAAATCAAATGAATGATTTAAAAAAGTTAAAGATTTTTAATTTATTGTGTCCATTATTTTTAGCCTTACAACAACAATTTTTAAATTTTAAATATCAAAAAATTATTTTTCTCCTCAAAAATTAAATCTCTTGCTAATTATCAAAATATAACTCCTCCAAAATTTGAACTGCCATTTCTGGATGTCGCTTCTTAATTTCTTTCCAATCTGTATTGTCTTTAATGATCTCCTTGTTTGCCTTAACGTAACTCTTGCATGCCTATAAAATTAATAATATACAAAACTTTAGTTTAAAAAACCTCGAAAATAATTGGTGGTTCATAAAGTTTGACAAATTCACATAATTCAAGAATTGTCTTTACACTCACTTTAAGAAATTAAATTTAGAAAATTAAATTGAAAAAATCATTTCTACCAATCCGAGAAGCAATATAACAGTCGCAAAGATATTTTAACGTTTCCACTTTATATTTGTGTGCAAGAACATAAACATCTAACACATGAATTTCCATTTCTTTTTAAAATAATGTTACATTTTAAAGAAAAAATAGACTAAAATTGTTGTGTCCTAGCAAAGACAATTACAACAGTTTAACAATAATATTTATTAAGACAAAGAAATATAATAATAGTTGAATAAGGTTGGAATGATATTGGGGAATTAGGAAATAATTAGGAGACACGGACTAACAATAAGTGACGCTTTTATAGTATAATAATAACAGGCGCGCCACCCGTAACACCTCCCTCTTTTAAGGCTGAGGTTTTTCAATACCACACAATACCTCCCTCTTTTAAGGAGTACAATACAATATTTAAATAATACAATAATGCCAAAGTCCGGTCAACAAAATACATACAAAAATAAAAAGGGTATAAAGGGAACGAACAAAAAATATTTACAAAAAAATGATGGAGAAAAACTTTTATCACAATATTTAAACTTACTAAAGAACTTACTACTTCTTACTTCTTATTTTTACTTACTTCTTACTTAAAACTTCTTATTTTAAAAATGTTTCGTGAAAATAATAATTTCTTAAAATTTTACTTAATTAAAAAAAAATATTTTTTCAAAACCTTAAAATATTTTTGGGTATTTTCAGAAAATTTTTCTAAATTGCCAAAATTTTCAAAAAAATTTTGGGAAATTTTGCAAAAATTTTGAAAAATCAGCAAAAATTAATCAAAAAGTCCAAAATAGGTCATAAAAACCTAAAAACTATCAAAAATAGTTCAAAATAGGTTACAACCTATTTTAGGTTGCAAAACGCCAAAATAGGTTTTGGGAGGGGTCTACCGTCTAAACGCATTATTTTTCAAAAATAACAACGGATTTGTGCTTAACTCATCAGGACTGATTCATGAAAAAAATAGGTTGTAACCTAAAAATCCAGTCTCTACTTATTATTATCTATATCATTAATAACAAATTTAATAAATTTAAAACCCAATTGATGATAATCTTTTTCAACATCTTTCCATTCTTTCGAATTAAAAAAACTTTTTCTATTTATTCGACAAAAATCCTTACAGGCCTACAAAAATAAATTTAAAAAATTATAAAAAATAAAATTTACTTCTTCTAAAGTTGGAGCACCATATAAAGAAATAATTCCACAATATTTTAAAAATGTTTTGGCATCTGAAATTAAAATTATGAAAAATGAAAATTTTATTTTATGTTACTTGTAAACCCCAAAAATTTTTTTTTAAATTCCGACAAACCAAAAATTAAACAGTTTTACCTATCAAATCGGACATATAACGTTCACATTCAAATTTTAACGTTTCCACTTGATATTTGTGTGCAATAGCATAAATATCGTCTAAATGTTTCTCTAATATATCTTTAAAAATAAAAAATTAAATTAAAAAAAAATTTTTTTTTAATAAACCTTTATTAATTTTGCCAGTATAGAAATATTCCAATAATGCATGAAAACATTCTGGAGTAGTATCAGAAATTATAACTTCACACTAATCAGAGATTAAAATTAGAATTAAAATAAACTAAACATTTCAAGCATTTTTAGGATTCTTGGGGGTTCTCTTTTAAATACAAAAATAAATTTGAAAATCAAAGACCTTGGTTTTTAATAAAACTGCTTTGGTGAAAGAAACTCCTGCAAAAATTTTTTTTAAATTTTGTTCTTTTAGTCAGAATCCACCATAAACAAAATTTAAATAAAAACTTACATTTTTTGCTTCAACCATGCCAGTCTCTCCAAACATTTTTTTAAATACTTCATTATTTTGAGCCAAAACACAACGATGTGCTTTTACAACTTCTCCACCAACCTACGAAAAATTTTTTTAATTTTTTAAATTAAAAGAATCAAATAAACCTTAAAAATACAATCAGTAAATATTTCTTCTTCTAACATTTTTTTATATTTATTTTGCAAATCGGCGATTGGATTAGAACAAAAAATTTCGACTTCACAATAAATATATAAAGTCCCTAAAATAATTTAATTTGAAAATTTATTTTAATGTTATATTGGTAAATTAAAGTTTTTTGATTAAAAATCGTGAGGATATTCCTTTAATTTTTTTTAGTTTTTAAAAAAATATTATTTTAAAAGTGAACAAAATTTGCGGACAACTTTTGTTATTAGTGAGATAATTAATTTCTAAAAGTTAATATTAATTTTACCTTCAAATATCATTGTGCCGTCAAAACCTTTTCCTTTAGAATTAATTACATCTTCCAATATAAATCTAGAATATCCCATTTTTTGTTGGTTCTCCAAATTATTCGTTGATCTAAATTTTCGATTATATCGACAAAGTCCGCAGTAAATATCCGCAAATAATAATAAGCGTTTTTTAATAGTAGAACGAGTTGTTTTGGAAATAATCTTTTTGAAGTAAATTCTTAAAGCAATTCCGCATTTTCACAAAAATCTTTGACTTAAAGGAAGAAATGCGGATAAATATTGCAGAGATTGCTGACCAAAATAAAATTAGAAAAATCTAAAAACCTCGAAATATCCACACGATTATTATTTTTAATTGCATAGATTTTATATTTTGTGTTGATTGAAATAAAAAAAAATTTAGATTAATATTCAATCCTGCTCGACACAATATTAAAAAATTTTAAACATTTTATACCAAAATATCGAAAAAATAAATTTATTGTTATAAGTCAGCAAACTCTAACATACACGACTGTCCCCAGATAGGGAGTTTTTTGAGACTTTCTTCCCCTTATAACCCTTCCCCTGGCTCAGATTTCTCAATAATTTGTCTTCGACGTAAAAATTATATTATTTTTCATGTAGCTGTAATTAGAAATTTTTGAATGTTTTTATAAAATAATTCTAAATAATTTATTATGTCCATTATTTTTTCGTCTTACAACAACAATTTTTAGATTTTAAATATCAAAATATCGAAAAATTATCTTTTTCCTCAAAAATTCAATCTATTTCTAATTGTCAATAATTAAACTCCCACAAGTTGAAGTGCCATTTCTGGATGTCCCTTCTTAATTTCTTTCCATTCTTCACTGCCTAGAACGAGCTCCTTGTTTGCTTTAATGTAATTCTTGCAAGCCTATAAAATTAATAAAAATTTTCAAAATTTTATTTAAGAAAATCTTTTTTATGTACTTTGTATAATTTTTTAGGATAGATTTGTTTATTTTTTTAAATATTTTTTAAAACTTTCTTTTAATTATTTAATCATTCCTTTTTTTAATATATCAAATTAATCCATCAATTCCTCACATTTTTTAGGTTTTATTTTCCTCTAATAAATACTTTATTTCTAAATTTATTTATTACCACCCTCAATTTTCCAAAATATTTTCTCAACGATAAAAATAAAACTTTAATTTAAAACAATTTTTAAAAAGTCAAAATCTTTCTCTTTTAGCAACATCTATACTTATACATACATAATTTCAATATTTCTCTCTATATATTTTAAATAAATTCTAGGATTTATATAAAAATTTTATTTATTTCAAAAATCTAACAAAAATAAAACAGTTGTCATTTTTCTAAAATACATGATATTTAGTCTTTTTATAACTTTAAAGAAATATATTTATTTTAAAGAAATACTAACGAGCATAAAATTGTTAAAAAAGAATTTATATTTTACTCCACCCTCAAATTTAGGACAAATTTGTTATTTTATTTTTGGCCTTTAGTTGCTTTTAAATCCATTAGAAGCTTTATTTAACATTCCATTCTTTTCTATACATCCATCTGGCACGCAAAGTTTATTTACATATAAAATAAAAATAGTAGTCTTGACTTAAATCTTATCTCGAATTAAATATAGGTTTCATTTTATCAAGATTTTATTCTTCGTTTATTCGTCAATTCCTTCCAGGTCAATTTTTTAGAATATTCCATTTTAATTTTTTAAATTTTAAATAAAATTTTAAAATATTTTCTAAATTATTAAAGTTTAATTATTCGTAAGCGAACCTTCTTTTAATATTTGCTATAAATTACTATGTCAATTCAAATTTTTAAAAGAAAGGAATAAAATAAATTAAGTCAACTATTAAATGTCAATCCTTTAACAATTTTATTTTCCTTTATTTAAAGAGGGATAAATATTTAATTTTTACGTACTTCTGATATTAACTGTCTGATATTAATTTAAATTTTAAAGAAATTGCAAAAGATATATTCTTTTTTAATTTAATATATTATCTATATATAAATAATGTTTATCTTCAATAAATACCGCCTGACACCAATTGCAAAAAATCAAGAAATAAAAAGAAAAAAAAGAACATTTTTAATGTTCATGGGCAGGCGTGAACACCTTATGGTTTTAAATATCTCAGATTAAAAATTAATTTACTAAAAATCAATTTAAGTGTGAAAAATCTTTTTTTTATTGTTTGGTATAAATAAATTTAAAAACTTTTTCATCATCAATTAAACCTTTAAATTTGCGCTTAATTTTCCTTTTAAATGTCTTGATTTTTTTTATTGTGAAGCTTTTTTTCTCATTTCCTATCTTTTAATCGAATCTAAAATATTTATTAATAATTTTTAAATTTCAGTAAATTAACCCATTAAACAACAATAAATATGAATTAATTTGAATTATAATTAATTAAATATTGATGGGTCTCAGTTGCGGGGTATATTATTTTATAAAATTTATTTTAATTTCTATTTATTTTAAAGGCAAGGGCTCTAAAATTTTGTCTCTTTCTCTTCAATTTGGCTTTTGTGGTTCGTTAAAATTGAAATATTAAAAATATATAAAATTACAACCAACTCTCATTAGTAGCGACACTAAAAGAAAGAAATAAATTTATTTATAATGAAATATTTAAACATCCTCTTGCTTTAAATAGACTAGGAATGGAGGAAGAAATATCTAAAACATTTTTGTTTCCCATTTATTGAGTCGCTACTAACGAGAGTTTTTAATAATTAATTTATTTAAATAAATTTTTAGATTTGTGGTATAGTTTGTGTTATTCTTGGTGTTTGGCTAATTTTGGATAGATATGCTGTTGATAATTTGGCTTTAGCTATTTCACATGTTAAAGGTATTCAACAGCAACATCAACAAGATGATGGACTTAATGAATTGGTAAATAGAAAATGCTCTTTAATTTATAAAATATATTTAATTATTTATTAGGCATCAAAACCTACAGCAGTTCGTCAAATTGGTTATTTATTGCTATTTGGTGGAATTGCTGTTATTGTTGTTGCTTCACTTGGTTTTTAATAATTTAATCTGATTTTTTTAATTTTTTTAAAAAAAAGGTTGTTGTGGAGCAGCAAAAGAATGGCGTCCTCTACTTTGTTGTGTAAGTTAGATACTATATTTAATTTTAGAAATATATTTTTTAGTATGCGAGTTGTTTAATGCTAATTTTAGCAATTGAAATAGCTGCAGGAATTTATGCTGCAATGGTGAAAATAAACTTTAAATTTAAAATAAATTTATATTTTTAAAGCACTCTCACATGTTTGATAAAGATTTTAGACAAATACTTCGTGCCTCACTTAAATTATATAATGGCACAGATACACCAACAACACACTTAAGTGATGAAAAGGCAACAGCTAGATCATCAGCTGATGCAATGCTTGTAAAAACAGCTTGGGATAAATTAATGCAAGAAGTGAATAGAAAAATAATTTTAAATTAATTTTAAAATAAATTATAGAAGGCATGTTGTGGTGTTGACTCTCGTCTAGGAGAATTCAGTCAGAGTGGGTGGTACCAGGTAATATTTTAAAATAATTATTCCATTTATTTTTATTTAAAAAAGTTGACAAAAGGCCGTTCTGAATTTCCACCCGCGTGTTGTCCACCTAAAAGAAATGGCAAATTAGTAGCCAGCTGTCCTACAGTATTCAGATTTGGAGAGGTATGTTAAAAATAATTATTTTAAATTATAAAGTTTTTTCGTTGTTTTTCACATTGTTTTAATTAGCTTTTTGTTTGTGTCATTTTGTTCTACTTATTTTAAGTCTCTAAATATAGGGTTGCTACAATAAAATAAAAGAATCAATTCAAGAATTAACTACGCAATTTAAAGT
The DNA here is from genome assembly GCA_000172435.1 of Meloidogyne hapla. Lineage (NCBI taxonomy): Eukaryota > Metazoa > Nematoda > Chromadorea > Rhabditida > Meloidogynidae > Meloidogyne > Meloidogyne hapla. Next base: position 22,835 of record ABLG01001019.1, on the reverse strand, counting down.
TGTTATGTGGACAGCTATTATCATCTCTCTTATTCAGGCAATTAAGTTTTTGTGGAATTTTTTTTTAAATTACTTTTAAAAATTAGAATGAATTTTATTTTTTTAAAATTGTTTCAATTTTCTATTAAGATATTTGGAGTAATTGTGGCTTTTTGTCTGTGCAATGCAATTAGTGAGGCTGAATCGTCTTACTGAAACAATTTAATGATCTATAAAATATATAAATAAGAGGGTTGTCACCTGGAAATTACTACAAAAATTTAAAAATTGGAAGCCTTTTTTCTGAAAATATTTTTGGATTTTTAAATCGTGGCAATCCTAATATATTTTTGTCAATTTTATTGCTTTTTCTCATTATTTTAATAGTATAAGTAAATTTAATATATAAATAAAAAATATATAAATCAATTTTGAAAATATTAAAATAAACAGGGCTGTCATAATTCAATTTATTATGAACACTACGTCCGGATTTCTTTTACATTAGCATGTCTTCTTTTCTCAGCTATTGTACAGGTTATAAAAAAGAATTTTTAACTTTAAATTGGGATTATCTGTTTCGATTCAAGCCGTTCAGGACTTTTAAAGAAAATATTTTTGGATCATACATATTAAATCTTTTGTTTTTTCGCCGGGTTTATGTTAAAATTTCTTAGGATTATAATTCAAATTCCTAAAAATAAAATTAGAAACTTTTAAAATTTTTCAGTTAATTTGTTTCACTATTGCTATAAAACTAAGAGCTATTATTGATGAAGAATTGCTTTATTTATATTAAAATAATTTCTTTAAAAATCCAAAAATATAATTTAATTTTGTCAAATTTCCTAAAGAAAAATAAAATCAACAAAAAATAATTTTACAATTTATAGAAAAATTAAATTTTTAATTTTTTACCAAAACAAAAACCATCGCTTTTGAGAATTTTCTTTTTGTTGATCATTTTCTTCTTTCACTTCTTTTTTATTTTCTTTTTTCTTCTCCAACATTCTTTCTTCTTTATCTTTTCGAATTTGTTTTTCTTTTTGGATTATTGCTCTAATTTCTGCTTCTTTTGCCTATTAAAATTTAAAAAAAAATTATTTTAAAGGAATTAAAAATATTTGTAAAATAAGTTTGAGATAATTTAAGAGATGCTCATAAAATTGTAAACAATGAATTGTTCTCAAAAGTTTAGATAAATAACAGGGAAGACCAAAATTTAGCCCCATACCTAAAAACTTATCCAATAATTTTATTTTATAATTTCTCAAATATTTTTGTATTTTCAAAAAGATTTCTTGTAAAAAATTTAAAAGTAAATTAATTAACCGTCAATTCAATCATTTGTAACTCCAATTCACGTGTATCTTTTCCCATTTGTTTAAAAGTTTTAATATGATCTAAAGTTGATTGTTTACGTGAATTAACAATAATTAATCTTTGATCAGACTCCCACAATTCATCAACGTCACGTTCTTCTCTTGAAAAAGAAATAATAATTTTTAATAATTAAAAAACCTAAAATATCCATAAGCTAATAAGGGAATTATTCCACTCCAAATAAAGAATTGTCTGATACGAAAAAACCTGAAATTAAAAAATAATAATTATTATTTCATAAAATTTCAAAAAAAAAACCTTTGACTATCATAATAGCTTGGAATATAGACAGGAATAAGCAAAGAAGGATCGTAAGACCTGTCCTGCCCAAAATAGGCTGGTGACTGACTAAATGGTGGAGAAGTAGTCCCTTGCCTAGAATTTAATTAAAAAAACTTTTTTAAATTTTTATTTAAAAATTTACTTGTATAAATTCGCAACAGGGCCACCCCTCGAATTTGTTGGAGTCGAAACACTTCGACAATTCAATCTTTTAAAGGCAAAAGGATTTAATAATTTCAAATTTGCAATCATCTATTTCTTAAAGATTAGATTAATTAAATAAAAATTTTCGTCAATATAAATTAGTTAAAAACAGAAGTAGAAGACAAATAAATAATTTTTTTAAAATTTAATAGAAAAACAACAAAAATATAAAAGTGCCCCAAAAAACAAATAATTATTTAAAATTCCAAAAAATTATTTTTTTAATAAATTGAGCAGACCATTAGGGTTAAATTATATTTTTAATTCATTAGGGCACTAATTGAAAAAAACAAAAAAAATAAAAAGAAAACAATATTTTCAATTTTCATCCATTTTCTCTGTATTGTCATCAATAACCTCTTTAAATCTTTTAAAACCTTTTTTCTTTGACCAATGTGCAAGAAGTGTAATTCTTTAAAAAAAATATTTTTAATTCAAATTTAAATTCAATAAAACCTAAATTCAACCAAACGGCGTCCAAAATGCCGTAAAATTTTTGTTTGATCAGAGGAAAGTCTATCTCCCTCTTTGCATACAACAAAACGTTCTAATAATTCGATTTTGCCTAAAAAGAAAAAATAAATAAATAAAATATTTTAAAAATAAAAAAACCATTATTTAAATGAGTTTGAAGGCCCAATTTCCGTAATTGTGGCTCAAAAGAACCAGTTACCCATTTTTTATGTTCTTCGTCATCTTCAACATCGTCAACATGAACTGGACCTGCTGGAATTACAACCTCAAAAGGTGCCAAATCACCGGCACGTGCAAATTCTTCTTCGGCAAATTCATCGAAAAACCTTTAAAAAGTTAGAGATGAAATTCCAAGAATTAATTTAAAAAGTGATTATTAAAAATATTCATAAATATCAATTTTATATTTAAAATAATCATTTACTTGCAAATATTATCCTTCTTCTCATTTGTAAACATTAAACCACAAGGACCTTTCAACATCTGAGCAACCTGATATAATCCATTTTCAACTTCTTGTTCAGGCGTTTTACCCAAAGCAACAGCCATAACACTATTTCTTCCATAAAATATTCGGGAATTTTGTTTAAAATGTTGGCGAATTTTTATAAGAATATTTGAACGTAAATTGGCAGTTGAAAATACAAATAGATTGTTGTATTTTGAAAGGCATTCACGAACCTGAATAAATAGTTAAAAAATAATTATCATTTTTAAATAAAAATTTTGAGTTCCTAAAGATTAAAAAATATTTTTACTAAAAAAACTGATTAAAATTTTAATTTAAATTAAAAATAACTTCATCAATAAGTTTGCCTTTTGTCTCTTTTGTTTTCTTTTTGACTTTAGTCAATGAAACTGAAAAAGGAAAAAAAATTTTTTTATTTAAAAAAATTAATAAAAACCGATTTTATCTCTCTTTGACTTGGGCATTCAACAAAGATATTTTATGATAAGTAAAATATATGGTAATCTAAATTTTAATAATTTTAAGAAAAAAATGTTTTTAAAAGAAAAACTCTAGAAAAAAGCTAAAAGAATTCACTAGGAAAAGGACAATAAACAAAAGTAGCCAATATGATATTTTTTAATTATTTTACCGTATTGAAGAGTATCTAAAACGACAAAAGTTTTGATATTCAGGTCAAAAAGCCTAAAAAAGAAAAGTCACAAAAAGTTTGGATACTTAATTTTTCGATAGAATTTGATTTTTTAAATACCTTAATTTATTAATTTTCAGTTATTTTTTGACTTTTAATTCACCTGCTTCGTTATTTATTTATTTCAAAAAACAAAAATGGTTTATGACGAAGGCGATCAGTTGCGTTCTGATCAAGAAGAACGACGAAGAGAAAAATTTAGCCGTGAACGTGGCGGAGATTATTTAATGGATAGAGGGAGGCGTAATTTTGGAGGACCTGATCGGTTTGATTTTTTTTAATTTAATAGAATTATTTTTTTATTTTATTTATATTTAAAGGCGTGATTACTCGAATGGTTTGGGAGGTGCCAAGAAGCGTGCTTTTCGCGAGGAGGACAGTTATCAACCCACTAAACGGAGTAGATTGTAAAAATTTTGCTTAGTTTTAGAATTTGTAATGAAAATTTATTTGTTATTTAATTCAAGTGACAGCGCTGCTGATTCATACGAGCCACAATTTAATCGTCGAAGTGACGGAAGTTTTCCTCCCATACAAACTGATGCAACTTCTGCTCAATCTCCAATGCTTTTGACGTTTCGCAAATTTTTAGATACTCAAGATGATGCTATATTAACCGATGAAGAGGCAATTGCAAAATATAATGAATATAAAACTGAATTTATGCGTCAAGAGTGTGAACGTTATTTTCATGCACATAAAGATGATGAATGGTTAATTTTAATATATTTTGGTTAATTTTCTCTAAACTATTATTCTAAAGGTTTCGTCGTAAATATCATCCATTGGAGAGTAAAGAACGACGTACTGAGCGACGTCAGCATATTCAAAAACGACTTCAAATCTTTAACGAGCTTTTTGATTCCAAAAAGTTAGATGGGTTAACACTTAGTTATGAACATGCGGAGCAACTTATTCGATTCATGGATATGGGTTTGTTTGATTTTTTAGATCATTTTCAAGATGCATTCCTAAAATTATCCTAATAAATTTACCACAAATTAAGTTGTTATTAAATTGGAAGACGGCACTGATGAAGATATTGAAGCGGCTGCTGCTGAACCTATTAATGATGAGTCTGTTATGGATTTGCTTTCATCGGAACAAGATAAATTACAAAAACAGACTCAAACAGATGATAATATGCCGGATACTATTCTAAATGATGAAGATTCTTCTCCAACTAAACGTCTGGTTAGAGATGTCATGGATGCAGGTTTTACATATAAGAAAATATAAAAAATAATTAATTCTTTATGTTAGTATTAGATGCTTCAGACGATGCAAAGAGAGTCGATGAAGGGGCCGATGAGGGAGAAGAACAAGAAAACCTTATGGAGCTTAATCCTCCTATTCAACCACTAAAGCAAGCTCCATTACCTCATAAGACGTGTAGTATTCATTTTCGTACTGTTCCTTCTACTGTCCCATTGGCAGAGATTGAAAATGTTTTTTTTAATTTTTAAAACTAGTTTTATTTAAAAATAAAAACATTTTTTTATTTTTCAGCTTTGTAAGCAGCATCCTGGGTTTTTGCGTTTATCACTCTCCGATCCAATGCCTGTTGTTATTGATACAAGAAGTGGAAAACCGCAACCAACTCGAACTGCCTTGGTTACTTATCGAGAGGATGTGAACATTAAAGAAATTTTTTGGGCAATGAGAAATGTTAAGGTAAAAATGATTTTTTTTTGTATGAAAATTTATTTACTGATTTTTATTTTTTTATTATTTTATTATTTCTTAGTTTAATGGTATTTCTTTGAACGCTTCTGTTAATCGTGAGTTTCGTCGTCGTGTTCGAAGCATTGGTGCCACGAGTGGATTATCTTCTCATCGTAATATTGTTCAAAATGATATTCGGTACTTCTTAAAACAATTGTTTAGTATTATTTGTTTAAATCTATTTTTTTAGCCAAGCGGCTAAACTCATTGTACTTTACGATCTCAAAGAAGGCCTTTATCGAGAAGAGAATGAGACTTGTGAAGAAGGAGAAGAACAGTTACAAAATGAACCACAATCTGCAGATGAAAGTGATTTTAAATAATATTACATTCTTAAATAATTATTTTTTAGCATTTCTTTCTGATCTTGAAGGAGCTGTTTTGAAAAGTAGAAATCCTCTTTTGAATGGAATTTCTGATTATCTTGTTGATGAGACTAGTGCCGAAGAGGATGCACTTGCTGAAAATGTTGCTCAAGTTCATGGTACTGAATTGATGGAAGAAATTGAAAAGGACAATAAAATGATTAAAGTTTGTTATATTAAATATTTTTAAAATATTCCTATGATAAACTTTTTAATCAAAAATTCAATTTGAAAAATATTTAGGTACTCGATAGTTTGCTCATTTACTTACGAATTGTACATTCAATTGATTTTTATGCTGCTATTGAGTATTCAAATGAAGATGAAATGCCGCATCGGTATTATTTCATTTTTTAAATTTATTTTTATATTTTTATCAAGTTTTGGTCTAATCCATGTTCGCGGACGTCCTCTGGATAATATTTCGACAACCACCAATACTCGTGTTCCTTTACTGCCAAAAACTATAATTAATGGACATATTGCTACTTTTAATGCTCTTCTTGATCAAGGACTTTTTAAGAGAGCTTTGTTACCTGAGGAAGAATTGCAAAAACTTGGAAAGAAAGATGCTGAAAAGTAAAAGACTTTAAATCATTTTGAATATTATTTACAAAAATTTTTAAAGGGCAGTTCAAGATTTTCTCGACAAAAATACTGTTGAACAAGCTCCTGGCAAATATCTCTGTCCTCTTTCTGGAAAGCGTTTCAGAGCTGTTGAATTTGTTCATAAGCATTTGCATTCTAAACATCAAGAAGAAATTGATGTTGCCAGACATGAAGTAGAGAATATATTCTGATTTTTTTAATAAGAAAGTTTCAGGCTCTCTACTTTAACAGTTATTTGTGTGACCCAAATCGTCCACATAATCAAATTTTCGCCAAAATCACTAATACAGCTTCTGTAGTTGAGCGTGAAATTCGTCGTTCTTCTGCTTCACCGCCTCCGCGTCGAAACACTCAAAATTCAACGTTGGAAGAAGGGGCAGGAGGAGGGAGAGATTCTGAAAGGCCTGGTAAACCTTTTAAACTTTTATTTATATAAAACAAAATTTTAAGCGGCCCGTAGTACATGGCAGCCTTCAGACCGTTTCAACAGTAGTGGTGGAGGAAATAATAGGTAAATTTATTTGAAAATTTAATTTTTAATTCAAAAATAAAATTAATTTTTTAACTAAAAAGATACAATGGCGGTGGTCCAGGCCAACGTTCTTTTGTCGGTATTACTCCAGGAGTTCCAACACGGCAACGCTTTTCTTATGAACCGGTTAATGAAGTGAGTGGTGCTGGAAGTGGTGGGTTTGGAGGGGGACGTTCTAGAGTCGATCCGAGGGCTCCACCTTCTTATAGAGATTTGGATGCCCCGACTGAGGATATTATTTGAAAAATAAGGGAAGTTAATAATATAATTTGTCGTTTTTGTTTGATTTACTCTGAGTTGCGATTTTTGTTTTTCCCTATTCTTGGTATGATTTTCATTGAATGAAGGCGCAATTATTGTATAAAATAATATATTTAAAAAAATATGAAGTTTATTGTTTTTTATTTCCAAATGTCAATCTTATTTAGTAGTTCTTACTGCGTTTCATTCTTTTTTTATTAACGCCAAGTCAATATTTAGAAATGTAGATTAAACAAGTAGACAGCAGAATTGCGTCACGAATTTTTGATTTACGATTTCTTGGTCTAGGAATCGCATAATTAGAATTCTAAAAATCTTGGGACTAAACCCAATTTTAATTTATATTTTTATTTATTGACTTATTGTTAGTAAATGCAAAGTTTCTTTTCCTTCTGCCCAGTTATACATTGTTTCAATTCAATAAAAATGAATAAATATTATAAGTTTGTTGACTAATTGTGTATTTTTCACGTGATTATTTTTAAAAATATTATACACCATTTTTGTAGTGAATATATTTAAAAATATAGCAAAAAAGAAAATACATTAGAAACACAAAACAACAGTTGTTAATTTTTGTAAAAAGAGGAAATTAGAAAAATGAATTTTTCTTTTCACTATAGCGACCATTAATATAAAGAGTCAAAATAATCCATTCACTTCACTACTACATAAAAATATATTTTATTAAATATTTAGACCGCCACGCATAATAAAATAAAATAATTATTTTTAAATATTTCACGTATTTTTAAATTTCCTAAATTTGGTTGTTCTTTGTTCTTTTTTTTCAATTATTTCCCTACTTTTTATTTTACATTTAATTCGTTTTCGTTGTTTAAATTTTAAAATTCTCTTTTTTAAATTAACACACAAACACTTTTCGTTTAAAATAAATTAGTTAAAATTAATTTTTAACAATTTATTTTTTTTAAAATGTTAACAACATATCAAAATTTATTTTCTTATTGTTTTATTAAAGAGTAATCAATAATAAATTTTAAAGATAAAGAACAACCAAAAAATTAATAAAAACAAAGTAATAAATTGTTTAACAGATAATTTTTAATTTTTGATTGTTCTTTTTTAATATTTTAATTACCTTTCTAATTGACTTATTTAATTATTTTTTAAATTAATTTTACAGTTGAATTTTACATATTAATTTTATTTAAATAATTCTGGAAAATGGCTTCACGTGACTATATTGGAGAGGATGTTTGCAGTTTGGTAATATAAATTATAAATTTTTAAAATATTTAAATAATTTATTAGATTGGAAATACTCCTATGGTTTATCTCAATAAATTGCCAAATCCAAATGGTGCACGTGTAGGTAAGAACGTTTTTTTTTAATTTTTAAATTCTAAACTTCTAATTTATTGATAAATATTTTTTGGCATTTAAAAATTATTTTCTCTTCCAGCTGTCAAAATCGAATGGATGAATCCTGCTTGTAGTGTTAAAGACCGCATTGCTTATGCAATGGTAGCTGCTGCCGAGCGTGAAGGGAAGATCCAGCCAGGGAAGACAACTTTAATTGAGCCAACTAGTGGAAATACTGGAATTGGTAATTCTTTTTAATTTTTATATTTTAAATTTTTTAATTCAGCACTTGCTATGGTAGCTGCTGCTCGAGGTTATCGTCTTATTTGTGTAATGCCTTCAACTATGAGCGGAGAAAGAGTTGAATTATTTTGTTTGTTTTAAAAATTAATTTCTTTTAAAGCGTACTCTTATTCACGCATTTGGCGCTGAAATGGTTCTAACTGACCCCGTTCTTGGCATTAAAGGAACTATTGACAAAGCTAACGAACTTGCTAAAATTATTCCGAATTCGTTCTTACCTCTTCAAGTTTTTTTACTTTTTAGATTTTTTTAAAAAACCTTTTTCTCTTTAGTTTGACAATCCCGCCAATCCACAAATTCATTATTCTACTACCGGAGTGGAAATTCTTCGACAAACTGGTGGTCGTTTAGATGCTTGTGTTTTTGGTATTGGAACCGGTGGAACGGTTTGATTTTTTAAATATAGTTTTATTAGTGACGCTAATTTATTTTCCATCCGCAAGTTTATTTTGCGGACGTAAATTTTTTGAAGTTTTTAATTCTTATTTTTTTTAGATTACTGGGGCTGGTCGCTATCTCCGAGAAAAGAAACCTGATCTTCTTGTTAGTTTTTTGAACGATTTAAAATAAATTAAATATATTTTAGCTTTACGCTGTTGAGCCAACCGAAAGTCCAGTTTTGAGTGGCGGACAGCCTGGGCCACACAAAATTCAAGGTTTCCTAAAATAATATTTTTTTAAATAAAAATTATTTAGGAATTGGTGCTGGCATAGTTCCTGCCGTTTTGGACACCGAAATTTATAATGGAGTCATTACTGTTTCTTCTGAAGAAGCTATGGCTATGGCAAAACGTGCTGCACTTGAAGAGGGTCTTCTTTGTGGTAAATATTTTTAGAATAAAGATTAATTAAAATTTAATATTTTTGAAGGTATTTCTAGTGGGGCCGCTCTGGTTGCGGCACTTCGTATTGCTGAGAAGCCAGAATTGAAGGGAAGGCTTGTTGTTACTGTACTTCCGAGTTTTGGAGAACGTTATTTGTGAGTTTTAAATTTATAAAAGATATTAGAAATTCAAAAAGAATTTTGAATTTTATTTAAAATTATAGAAAAAATGTAGAGAGAAAATCTGATTTGGAAATCCAGAATTGCTTTAATGACTCAAAGAGTAACAATCCCCTTATAGAACAAACATTTAATGAAATTTACTAAAATTATCTTTTATACAACTTAATTTAAAGAAAAATGACTTTCATTAAAGATAGGAATTAATTTTTCAAATTTCCCAAAACATTTTTCATGAAAAAACTTTTGAAAATTTTCTTTTTATTAAAGTTTTTTAAATATTTGAATAGAACAACTACACTCTATTCTGACATTCGTGAGGCTACTGCTGCTTTGACCCATACTGAGACATTAGAAGAAAGTATTAATCGTATCAATGCGAATCTTCATTGGACCTCATCTCAAATAAGCTTTGAGAAATAGTAAAGAAAATTAAAGAGAAGAATTTTGATATTTATATAAACGTTTACATTATTTAAGATTTTAAAGTAATTTTTAGAGGCATAGTTTTTTATAATTTTAAAGAAATTTTCATTTTATATTATTTTACTTAATTTGTTGTTTTTACGTTCAAATCATAATTTGCTCTTTTCTGTTGAAAAATATGATTCTTTCTGATATCTTTTAACATGAAAATAAATGAAAGGAGAAATTGAATTGAAATTTGCTTTAAATACTCAGAAAGAATTCAATGAGTGAAGTCAATGGGAAAATATTTAGGGATGCATCTCAAAGGATGTTTTGGAAGGGTAACTTTATAAAAACTCCTAAACTCAATCCTAATTTATGAATTCCTAATCCTTAAAAATAACACAAAAATCAAATCAGAATTTATTACAAATATATACACATATAACAATACAAGCACAGCAAATACAATACAGCAAAAAATACAATTATGGCAACAATGAGTATCGAAATGTTTATACAATTGTGAGGTAAATCAATATATCATTATGAGATATGGCGCTTGGGACAATACATAGTGGCAAAAAATCACAAATCATCTCGTTCTTCTATCTTCCGCACCGCTCACTCCCAGTCGTATGGATGTTCGGGGATCCTGTTCTCGGTCAGATATGCGCGCAGCATTTTCATCATCCAGCTGTAGTCGGGACGGCTGTAGAAACGCATCTCATCAATATGCCTCAGGATGGCGATGAACTCTTCAGGGCACCCAGCGACGAGGTCACGCACAGCTCTGGTTCGCGCTTTGATTTCAACGTTCGGGAGTCGAGATTCCTTGTACTTGCCAATCTAAAAAAGTAAAAAAGGATTTTAAAAAGAAAATTAAAAAATCAAAATATTCTCACCGTGTCCATGTCGCCGACACCGCTCCATGGAAGTCTGCCAACGTAGATTTCTACCATCATGTAGAACCTGAAGACAAAAAAAAAGGTTGAGATTTTCGGTAGAAAAATCGTTGATCAGCGACTTACCAGGATTCCATGTCATCCTTTCGCGCATATTCTCTCTTGATGTGTGCTGATGTAGCCGCATACCGTGGAGTCCCTCGAAAACGTGCAGACTCCCGTGGACGCATCAATGAGCCATCTGAGTGCATGAACTTCCTCGCGATCCCAAAATCCAGCACGTAGATTATCTGCTGCTCTCCTTCTTCCTTCCTTCCAGTAGTCGTGTTCGCCGGCTTGATATCTCGGTGCAGGTATCCAATGCCGTGAAGAGCTCTGAGCGCGTTGACCATCTGAATTGAGACGCCGATTGCTGTACCAGGAGAGAAGCGACGATCATTGCGAGCTTTGACGAGTTTATCCAATCCTGGGCCGACCAACGACATCCTAAAAGAAAAAAAGTAAATCATTATTAAAAGGATCAGAGCCCTCCATTTTCAAAAAATCATTCTAGCTGTCTAGAATGACCTTTTGAGATGGGGTGCTCAAATTATGATCGTCAAAGGCTGTAAGTTTAAAATCCTTACACGATGTAGTTGAAGGAAACTTTGCCACCAGGTCCAATGGTCTGACTATCCCTTCCGATGTCGAAGCACTTAGTGAAGTGACGGTCGTCCTTGATGCGGTGCAGTTCTTGAAGAACATGGGCCTCCATTGCTAGCAGCGGCATTGACGCATCGACTGGCTCGGTCTTGAGAGCCCCCTCTTTCAAGCCGGCCTTGCAGTGGTAGACAGCTCCAAATGCTCCGGCGCCGAGCTTTTTGATGATTGTCCATTTGTCCGCAACCTTCATCCCAGGCGATAACTCGATGAGCTGCGGTGGCATTCCTGAAGAATCTGTTGAGAGCTCCGGCAATGAGTTGAGTGCAGGAAGGTATGTAGATGACTAAAAGATTAAAAATTAATAAAGGAAACACGAAATTGAAAAAAATGAAATATACCTTATACGAGAACGTCGTGATGAGCAAAGCCAAGTGTGCCAAGCAGGTGAGTGACGCAGCCAAGCCAAGCCGATGTGAGTGAATCTGGAGTTGGTTGGGGGAAGCGAAAGCGCGTTGACTTTTATAGTCGAGTTCTAGTGACTCAACCAAACACGCTGAAGTAATTATAAAAAGCCAACTAGCGTCTCCACTTGTATCAACAATACGTCACTACTTCGTCACAATACTCGTATCTTCGATTGCTGCACGATGGACATATCTTCGGCATCTCCAGAAGTAATCCGCATGCTCGTGTTCGGCTGTCAATCTCTGGTGCTGTTCTCCGTTGCAACCATGCTCGCCGCTCAATGCTGCAAGAAGAAGAAGAAGGCTCCAGCTACAGAGATGAAACCACCACCGGAAGAAGGAACAGCAGACAAAGGGCCACCTTCAGCAAAAGCAGGAGCAAAGCCGCCAGCGTGAGTCTAATTTTTGTTATAAAGCTAATAAATAATTTATCATTTTTTTTTTTCATTTTAGAAAGCCAAAGCCTGCAGCAGCAAAGCCGCCCGCTGGACCTGGTGCTCCGAAGCCTGGTGCTCCTGGCGCTCCTCCACCTGCTGGTGCTCCTGGCGCTCCTCCACCTGGCGCTCCTGGTGCGAAGCCTGGTACTCCTTCTGCTATTGCAAAGGCAGCTGATGCAGCAAAAAAAGTGAGCTTCTTATCACTTTTAATACAGGATCTATAAATAAATTCTTTCTTTTTTCAATTTAGTCTGGTGCTCCTGCTGGTCCTGTCGCACCTCCACCTGGCGCTCCTGGTGCTCCGAAGCCTGGTGCTCCTGGCGCTGCTCCTCCACCTCCTGGCGCTAAACCAGGCCCTCCACCTCCTGGTGCCAAGCCTGGCGCTCCACCTGCTGCTGGTGCTAAGCCTGGTGAGGATAAGAAGGAAGACGACAAGAAGAAGGAAGAAGACAAGAAGAAAGAAGACGACAAGAAGAAGGACGATGCAAAAGCGAAGGGCCCGGGAGATGGAAAGTCATCGAAGGCTGGAGATGACAAACCACCAGCGGACAAGGCTGCTGAGGGAGCCGAGAAACCAGGAGAGAAATCGAAGAAAGGCGACGTGAGTTCATTATTTTTTTTTGTATTTTTTGGCTTATTTAAATTAAATGTTTTTTTATTATAGGCTGACAAAGACAAACCTGCGGAAGGCGCCAAGGACGAGGAGAAGAAGGAGGGCGACGAAGAGAAGAAGGAGGGCGGCGACGAGAAGAAGGAAGGTGGCGATAAGAGCGAGAAGGGAGCGGAAGAAAGCAAGAAGGATGAGAAGGAAGAAGGAGGCAAGGAAGAAGAAGAAGGCAAAGGCGAAGAAGGAGGAGAGGAATAATCAGAATATCACATCTAGTATTCCCCAATTCTATTCTCCCCTTATCACCATGTAATGTAAATAGGAAACTACTATCTTTGTATTCCCCCTAATCTTTCTTCACCTCTGAATTGTCCATCCCCGTATTGGTGTCTTATTGTCAGGTTGTATGTAGATACCCAAATATATTACTTATCCCAATACCACATTGCTATTCTTGTGTTTCCTGCTGTTGTGATTTCTATGCTAATGTGTATGTATGTATAATATATGCTTCGCTAATGTTTGTAGAGTTTACGATGAATAAATTATTAATGTAAATGTTTGTCCTTTTTAATTGAGATTTGTTATTTAGAGATTTTGTATTTAATTTAACTTCAAATCTTTACTCATTTCCTGGCTAAAGTAATTTATCTAACTGTTCGTTCGTTTGCTATTTAGGGGTAAAATTTTATAAAATGTAGATAATTTTAGATAAATTTTTGTAGATAAATTTTGATAAATTTTTGTAAATAAATTTTTTATTACACTACTAGTAATTATCAGAACTTATAAAAACTTAGAGAAAATAATCATTTAAAATTAAGTTTTTAATTGTCTCCTCCAATTAATTTGATTAGTTTTTCTAGAGACATTAGAAATAAACCTTGACAAAAAAATAATAAAAATATTTACTATCAAAAATTAAACATAAAAATAGAAAAAAAATAAAGAAAAATATTCGAAATAAATTAATGAAAATATTCTATACAAAATAATGTTAATTATTTGAAAACATCCATGAGATTATAATGAAAATAAAGTGAAAAAAGAAATTATATCATAAAAGGAACGTATTTAAAGTCGAATAAAAACTAATCTCTCTTATTTTTATTTTAGAAAAAATAAGAAAATTCTGAAAATTTGCAAATTCTTTAAAAATAAGAGCCTTATAAATCAGAAAGAGGATTTTAAGGCACAAAAAAAAAAGAATTTAAAGAATATTTAAAAAAAAAAATTTAACGCAAATAAGCATGCATAAAACTCTCTAAAGTTTGTCGAGAACATAAAGGCCCAAAATTTGTTGTTGTTGTCGACATTCCTTCATTATTATTGTTATAATTATTCATAATTGTTGAATTATTATTTGTTGTAATAGGGAAAAACGATGTTCGAATATTTGAGACTTCCAAATTATTATCTTCTTCTAAAGATTAAAAAATATATTTAAAATTAATTTTTAAAGATTGAAAATAAAAATTAGTAATAATTAAATTAGTAAATCTTTTAATTTTCATTCCCGTTTTTTTACTCTCCGTCACTAAACTATTAAAACCCTTTCTTTCTTTTTTTATTTCCATATTTTAAAAAAAAAAGTTTTGATATATTTTAACTAAATCTTAAATTAAAAAAATACCATTAAATTGATTTTGTTGAATTGATGGAAGAATAACAGGGGAAGAAGGTATTTGTTGATTTTGTAAAAGATTAGAATTATTTAAAGATTGTTGAGAAATATTATTAGAAGAATAACAAGGTGGAGAAATATTTGTTTTTAAAGGAATTATTGCAGCTCTTTTTTTAGCAGCAGAAGAACCATCTTCATAAATATTATTTACTCCTCCATTATTTGTAGAAGAAGAATGAGGTAAAAGAACGGAATTAACATCTCTCTTTAAAGAAATTTAAATTAATTTTATAAAAGAAATTACATGAAAGAAAAAAATTATTAATATTTTTTACCTGTAAAATAGAAGAATTATTTGTTGTGGTTGTAGTAACATTATTTAATGTTGTATTTCTTCTTTTAGTTCCAGCTCTTTGTCTTTTGCCATTATTTTGATTTGTAGAAGTTTTTTGTTGTTGAGAATTATTAGAAATAATTTTAGGTGTAGATGAAGAACGAGTAGAAGAATTAAAAGATGATGGAAGATGTTGATAATTAGTCTGATTTTCAGGAAATTTACGGAAAAGTTGAGAAATTGGTTCAAATCCTCTCTAAAAATTAAAAAAAAACTTTAGTAGATTAAAAATAATTATTTCTCACCTGTGAGGATAATTCCATAATTTTTGTATCATTCATGTCAGACTTATTACGATCTGCTCCCATTTCCAAAAGGACAGAAACAGTCTTTTAAATAATTTAAATTTATTTTTTAAATATATTTAAAAGTACCTCATATTGTGCTTGTTCAACAGCCACAAATAATGGAGTTTTTCCCTAAAAAAATAAAAATTAAAAATTATTTTCCTTTAAAATTCACTTCTTTATCAGGCACTTCTTTGTTCGCACCATGTTTAATAAGTAGCCGTACCATTGGCTCATTTCCAACAGAAGCGGCACGATGTAGAGCAGTACATAAAGTTTTGCCAGAAAAATTAATAAATTCAATTCTTTGTGAAACTTCAACACGAGAAATTAAAAGTTCGGCAATTCGTAAAGAAAAAGGATTACTGTAAAAAGGAAAATATTTTGAAAATTTTAATTTAATCAAAATACCAAAGAGCAGCACAACGAATCAAAGGTGTTTCTGTTTCACGTGCCAAAGTATCTAACTTCAAATCAACAACTTCATTTATC
Organism: Meloidogyne hapla; assembly: GCA_000172435.1. NCBI lineage: Eukaryota > Metazoa > Nematoda > Chromadorea > Rhabditida > Meloidogynidae > Meloidogyne > Meloidogyne hapla. The sequence goes on along the minus strand of ABLG01001019.1, from coordinate 6,969 downwards.
AAAAATTCAGCAATTTTTAAGTCTTCTTCAGTTGATAAATTAGCACAAATATGATATAAAGGAGATTTATTATCGATGTCTGGTAGATTGGCATCAGCATTACATTCAATTATTAATTTACGAACTGCTCGAAGTTTTCGATTTCGAACAGCCAAAGAAAGAGATGTTGTGCCATCTTTAATAAAAGAATTTAAAAAATAATCTCATCAAATTTACCATCATCTTTTGCATCAATAGAAACACCAAATTTAAAAAGTAAATCAATATTTGCAAGTAAATCAGTCTCATTATCGTTTGAAGTCATTAACAACATATTTTGAAATAATAAATGAAGAAATGTTCTTCCACGTTCATTTGTTGAATTTACCTTTAAATTTTTAAATAAAAATTAGAATTAATAATAATTTTGATAAAAAAATATTATAATTACAAACAATGCAAGGTTCAAGTTTTGATATAATTTCAGAATTAACATCAAGTAATCCACGACGTTTAAACATTACAAAATCTCTAAGTTCTTTAATATGTCTTCTTCTTTGCTTTTGTTCTTCATTTTCATTATTACAAATTAGAGAAGGTTCTACAATAGTAGAACAATGAAGAGGAAGTAATTGACCTAAAGGGGAATGTTCTGTGCTGCTTCCACCAATTCCTGAAGATGAACAACGAGAATATGAAGTAGAACTGTTATTATTAGCTATAGATGTTGTTGTGGTTGTTTGGACAGAAGGAAAATGCTAAAAAATTAATTTTATAAAAATAATTAAAAGAATTAGATTTAAAGATTTTTTTGAGAAAATTTCTTGTTTTAATAAATAAATTAAAATATTTACATTTATTTCTCCATTCCCCAAAGAAATATGTTGGTTGTGGTTATTGTAAATATTTGTAGTATTATTTGGAATAGGCAAAGTAGCAATTCCATTAATATTTCCCGTTGCTCCAATCAACAATTGTTGTTGTTGACTAGAAGAAATTAAATATTGTTGTGAAATATTTTTATTATTTTCTCCAATTAAAGTAGTTGTTGCTGTTGTCCAACAATTACCATTACGTGGTAATGTTGATGATTGTTGTAATAAATGTTGTTGGAGATATGGATGTTGACGATAAAGTTTATTTTGTTGTTGTTGTAAATGTTGATGATTATTCGTTAGTTGTATCATTGAATTGGCAGAATTTTGATATTGGTGCTGTGTATGTTGACTAAAAATTTAAAAAAATTCTTAGATTTATGAACAAAAAATAATAGAGAATTGTTTTAAAAATTTTGAAAAAAAATTACAAAAATAATTTTTTCAACTAATTTAAATTATAGAATAATTACCTATAAATATTGCTTTGATTAGAAAGACTGTTCATGCTGACTGCATGGTTTATCATTAAAGGCATATTTGAAGAAGCACAACTACTTGAAGAAGCTACCTATAAAATAAAATTTTTTAGATAAATAATTTAAATAAAAATATATATTAATTACCGGGTAATGAGGCCAAATAGTTGGTGCCCTCAAAGCCTGTTGTTGTTGGTGTAATTGTTGATGACTAGCTAAAGTTGATGATGAACCATATTTTGCTAAAATTATTAAAATAATAATTAATCAATAATTTAAAATATTTACAATTTTGCTGTTCAACAATTGGAGGTCTCCAAGTTTTTGCACTTTTCATTTTATTATTTCTTGGTCTTCGAATAATAATCACAGACCCAATAACAAGTGAAAACATCAGAGTCACAAGAACATACCAAAAAAATCCAATAGATTTTGAAGAACTATGAGGTGAAAGACGTGCTTCACTTTGTAAAATTGGAACACCAATATCTTGTAATGCCTAAATAAAAAATAGAAATAATTTTTTTATTGAAAAGATTTGTAAAAATAAAGTAGAAAAAGTGCAAAAAGAGAAAAGTCTTAAAATGTTTTTAATTTAAATTTGGCAAAAATATATTTGTTGTTTTGTTATTCATTCAAAAATATTTCCTCTATACTTTATGTTCTCCCATTTTCCCTTTAAACGTCTTTTAAAAATTACAATAATATTTTTCCTACTAATTTTACCGACTAATTTTCCAATGGTCAATTTTCATTAAAATTTGGATTTTTTAACTCAAGTCATAAAATAATCCTTTTCCATTATTAAAAATATTTGTGCATTATTATCGGTCTTCAAAAATCCTTTTCTTGAAATTTAATTTTATTTTTTATTTCAACTGAACAATGCATTATAACTTCCTTAAAACTTTAAATTTCTCTAATCAACTTAATCCGAAAAACAAAACTTAAAGTTCTAATAATGTAAATGTGTATATAAATTACTAAAAAACTATTCTAAAAAAGTACAAATTTACATCATTCTCAGAAAATTAAAAAAACACAAAATTCTAAGAAATATAAAAATTGCCTTTTTCGCATTAGCTGCGCCAACATAAGCTGCCACACTGTCCATGTGTGAAAAACAAGGTTCATGTACACCCAAAAGTTTATTATTTGAATGATAAATATGGTGGTGATGTCTATGTGGATGTTCTGCATGTTCTTGTATTTGATGATGAATAATTCTAGGTAATGAAGTACTTGAAGAAGAAGAATCCAATAAATTACACATTGTAACATCAACACGTAAAAACAAAGCAACTCCTTCTTTTTTTGAAATATCTTTTAAAAAATGAAAAATTTTTTTAGATAATTTGTTTAGGGGTTCTCCTCAGAAATTTTTAAGATGATCAGAAATTTCAGAAAATTAAGTAAAATAAACAAATTATTTATTTACCATTTAAATCACGTTTTCTCCTTTCTTGAACAATTTCATTTTTGTTTTTCTTTTCTTCCCCAACATTTTCAGTTTCATAATAATGTACACTAAACATTGTTGTAACATTCATTCCTGGAGGTAAATCAATTCTTTTTCCAATTCCTGAATCACGACTCCAATGAAAAAGATTTGGCTAAAAGAAATTATTAAAATTAAAAAATAAATATTTTTTTAAATTTACTTTTCCTTCTTCATCAATAGAAAGTGAAAGGGAAACACGCAAATGTGAACTTAATGAAAGCAAAAATTGTCTCAACAAATTTGGAAAAAGTTCTTCTGGTTGAACTGCTAAAACTAGAACAAGTTCACCAAGAAGAACATGAGACTCTGGTTCTACATCATGATCACAATCACCACCCTTTAAATTTTTGGATGTTTAATTAAAATATTAAATTTTAATTAAATATTTTCAAAAAATAATAATTTCTTTTAAACTCACATCCCAACCACAAGCTGCCATATTACATTGCTGATCGCATTGCCCATTTGCATATCGCAACGCACACTCAGCTAGCCGAGGGCACTTCGCCAATGGACGTGGCAAACAGTCGAAACCATCAAAAAGGCAACGTTCATTATTACAAACCTTTAAAATTTTAAATATTTAAAAATTTAAAAATAAAATATTATATAAATACTTCATCACATTTTCCATTTGAAAATGAATGTGAACAATAACTTGGTTGTGGACATCTTTCAAAAGGATTTATTTGATGAGTAGAACATTCACCACCTTTTGAAATAAATTAATTAAAAGTATTTTAAAAATAAAATTAAAAATAAAATTATTAAAAAGAATTTTTGGATAATTTAAATAATTAATTATAATTTTATATTTAATTAAATATTAAATAAATATTAAATATTTTAAAAATAAAATTAAAAATAAAATCAAAATTTATTAAAAATTAATTACCATCAAAATGGCAGGAATAAAAATTGCATTCCGGATCACATTTCCCATTAGATGCCTTCTTTTCACAACCTTGTCTTCTACAATTGTCCATATCAACCATATCTGTTCGATTGAATTTATCGACCGGAACAAAAATCTTTTTAAAAAATAAAATTTAAAAAATTATTTTAAATAGTATTTAAAAGGGCATTTATAAAAATATGCACTAACAAAAAGTACGTAGGTACTTTAATGGCATTTTTATATTTTTTAATTTTTCAATTCAAAGAAATGAAAAATTTAAAAAAATATTTATTTCCTCCTCCCTCACCTCGCAATGTCGGCCGACAAATCCTCTCGCACAATCACAGTGATAATTATTAAGTCGATCAATGCAAACGCCACCATTGAGGCAAACGCTAAAATAGAAATATATTTTAATTTGTTTTTAAATTAATTATTAATTCAACTCTCGTTATTTGATTGTGGAATTGTAGACATATCTCTATATAAACGAAATTTCTATTAACGAGAGTTGAATTTATTAAAAAAGTTTTAGAAGAAATAAAATAAATATTCTAATAATTTTTTTTAAATTTAAAAGACAATTTTAAGAAACTAATATTTATAAAAAAATTAGGGAAAAAAATAATTCAAAATAATATCAAACCAAAAATTAATTTTAAAAAATTCCAAAAATTTTTTAAATAAAATTCCCAAAAATAATATTTTCTCATAATTAAATTTTCTCAAAAACAAATATATTCCCATAAATTATGAAATAAATATTTATTTTTTTATTTTTAATTAAATGACCTTTATAACGAGACATTTAAAAAAATAAAATTCTTTGAAAATAAAAACATATGTTTAAATTAAATAAAAACATGTGAATTTAGATTTAAATAAATAAACACTTACATATTTTCACAATCATTAATATTTGTTTCACAAACAGTGCCTTTCCATCCAGGCGAACAATCACAACGAAAATCAACGCCACCCAAATTGACGCATTTGCCCTTATGTTTGCACGTGACTAAAATGAGGGAAAAAATTAATAAAAATATTTTTTAATAAAAATAATTAAAATTAATTAATTTATTACCGTTTAAACACAAATTTTTTTCACTTTCACATTGAGATCCTTGGAAGCCTGGAGGACAAAGACATGTCCATAAATCTCCTAAAGAAATTAACTTATTTTTAATTTTCATAAAATTAAATATAAAAATTAATTAGAATTAATTTATTTATTTCATCAAATTCTTTTTTTTAATAATTTCCCTCACCACCACCACCTCCATTATTTTTTGAACATGTTCCACCATTTTTACAACCAATACATCTTTGCCGTTCATTTGGAAGAATATTTTCATAATCTATTTGTTTATCACAAAGAGGCCCAGTCCATCCATTTAAACATTCACAAGTAAAATGTTCATTATCATCATTCTTTAAATTTATTTAAATTTAAAATTAATTTAAAAATAATTCTATACATTTTTATGACAAATTCCTCGAATGCCACAAGGATTATATCCATCTTCACAAGGAGGTAATTGACGTTCACAAAATTGACCAGTTAAATGTGCTGGACATTGACAAGAATATGAACTAAAATAATAATTATAATTATTTTAAAAATATTTTTAAATAAAATTAATTTACATATAATCAACATTTGGTGCACAAACTGAGCCTGCTGCACAAATGTTTTGAGAACAAGGATCTGGCTTTTCACTGAAAAATAAAAATTAAAACTTGAAAATATTTAATATTAATTCTAGTCGAAATAATTACATTTTTAAGATTTAAATTCTGATTTCAATTTAATTTAATTCTATTAAAAAATTCTGATTTATTTTATAATAATTCTGAAAAACAAACATTTCACATAAACTTCCAGTAAATGGAGGAAGACATTCACATTCATTATCACCTTCTTTTTTACCTCCATTTAGACAATCCACTTTATCACAATTCTTTCCCATCCATCCATCATCACAATGACATGAATGATTACCAAATTCAAAATCTGGATAACATTTTCCATGCAAACAAGGACCGTTATTGTTGTTGGAAGTATTAAAACAAGGATTAGGAAATTCACATAAATTGCCAACTCTTTAATTAATTTAAAATATTTTAATTATTTTATTTATTTACCTGTCTGGTGCACAAAGACAAGTATAACGAGAAATACCATCAACACATGTTGATCCGGCATAACAAAGATTATCAATACAATCATCTAACTAAAAAAGAATAAATATTTATTTTAAAAATATTTAAAATTCTTTACATTATTTTCACAATGTTTTCCTTCAAAACCACCAACACACAAACACAAATAAGTGCCATGTCGATTCATACAAGTAGCACCATTTTGACAAAGACCTGAATGAACTTCACATTCATTGACATCACGTTCACAAAATTCTCCTAAAATAAAAAGAAAGAATTATTTATTTATTATTCCCTCTAAAAATATTTTCTTTTATTTTTTGATTTAATTTAATAATTAATCGAAAATACCTGTAAATCCAGACATGCATTTACATTCAGATGGATGCCATTTTTGTTGAATTGATTTTGTATCATTTCCATTATTATCAAATACTTCAATCCATGGATGAACACATTGGCCACCATTAACACAAATCTTTAAAAAACAAGTTAAATATTTCTCTAATTTAATTAATACCGTTCTTCCAGTTAAACAATTATCAACAATTTTTTCACAACGTTCACCTTCAAAACCATCAGGGCAATTACATTCCCAATGCCAATTAAACTTTTCTGCCTTAATAATTAATTTAAAAAATATTTATTCTTTTTAAAAACTAATTTACATCTAAAGCCCAACTCGAAGTTGTTGCAGTCATTGATAAATGGCAAGTACCATTATTTAGACAGGGAGAAGGTTGGCATTGATCTAGAATGTTTGGTCTTTCACAAAATTGTCCAACAAATGTTGGAGGACATTCACAATAAAAAGAGCCAATCTAATTTTATTTTTTTAATTTTTAAAATTATTTAAATAAAATTCTCACTAAATTAACACATTTCCCTCCATTTTGACATATTTCAGTGCCAGATTGGCATTCATCTAGATCCAAATCACAATGGGTACCACCCCAACCATTTCTGCATTCACAAAAGTGTGTAATCAAATTTCCATCTTTATTAATATTTTTATTTAAATTATCAATGCAATGTCCATTTAAACAAAAATAATCTTCCAATTGACAATGGCTA
>ABLG01001024.1:0-42224 GCA_000172435.1 Meloidogyne hapla | reverse complement strand
GGGACAAAGATAACAAGCAACTGAGCCTGCACCAAGAGGAATACAGAAAATGAAGAAAAAGGAGAATGCTCTATTTGTTTAAATAAATTAAATGAAAAACCTTTAATTATTGGGAGAAAATGCAAAGTATTAAATTATTTAAATATAAAATATTCTTTATTTTTTTATATTTAAGGATATTTTTCATAAAGATTGTTTTTATGAATGGCTAGAAAATGATAATAAAAGTCCATTAACATGTCCAAATTGTAGAGAGATTTATTTAGATATAGAAATTCCAATACAAGAGCCAGTATTTTCTAATAAAGATTTTATTTATGAGGTTATAATTATTTTAATTTATTTAAAACAATTTTTTAACAATTTTTTAGTATCAAATATTACTCGATCAATTCCCTCATACAGATTTTAATGACAGAGACTATTTTATTCAAAAACAAAGTTCTATTGTTGACAAAAATATTTTGGGATATGTTTTAACATATCCATCATATTTTTATCCAAAACTATCAAAATCAATTGAATTGGGATATTCAAGAAGTAAATTAGCTACTTTTGATGTTGAAGATATTGATAAAACGAATAAATTATAAATTTATAAAATTTTGAGCCTTTCTTTGAATAAAATAAAAATTTAAATATTCTAAAAATTATACTAATATTTAATTCTTTTTAAACTTCTAAAATCTAAATTTAATTAATTTGCATTAACTAAAGTTTTATTTATATTTTATAGAGATCATATATTTCTGGTTATTTTTATGTTATTATTTACATTTTATATGTATATAATTACACATTCAAAAATTAATTTTAGGTTGACATTTAAAGAAAATCGTTTTTATATTATTATATATTAAATTAAAATTATTTAAATGAAAGTATTTAAATGTATGTAATCATTTTCTATTTATCTCTAAAATAATAATTTATTTATTTAAAATATTTATAGACCAAAACCCAAGGGATAATTAAACTTAATTATAATATGTATATTTTTTATTTAATTATTAAAGTATTATTCTCTCTAATTAAATAAAATAAAATTATTAAATTAAGCTTATATTTAAAAATCTTAATATATATAAATAAATTAACTTAAGACTTTCTCAGATTATTTTCATAAAAATATAAAAATCTTTTTTAAGAAATATTTAATTTATAATTGTTCAAAAATAAAATAAAATTAATTTAATTAAAAATGGATATAATCAATTGGATTGTTTCACTACGTATTGAATTAATTTATCTTTCTGTTATATTAAGTATACCTTCATTAATTTTATATATTTCTGAAATTATTGTTATTATTTTTAAAAAACAATTTCATAATTCTTTTTATGCTTTATTTACATTAAGAGCTATTTTGGTTAGTTTTGGATATTTTGGGTAGGCTTGGTTAAGTATTAATTAAAGCAAAAGTCTTTTACTTAAATGTCAATGTCAGAAGTTTGGCAATATTCCTTTGGTTTTGTTAAAACAAAAATTCTATAATTTAAAGAATTTAAAGATTCCTCCTAAATGCCACCTGTTATAATTTCCTCCATCACCATAAAATTTAATTATTAAAAAAATATTTTTATATTAAGGATATTCTTTATGTTTTGGACTCTTATTATGGTTTTCGACTTCCAACACTTTTTGGTTCAATACTTCTTCCTCTATATTCTAAATTTCCACAACCACTTTTGTCAATCTTCACAGTACTTTCCACATATACTTTTCAAGGAAATAATTTGGCAACAACATTTATTCTTTTAAATAGACTTACAACTGTTGCTTTACCTTTTTATCATGAAAAGGTTAATTTAAAAAATAAAATTTTGATTTTAATTTTCTAGTTATGGCATAAATTATTACCAATATCTATTTTAACTTCAATAATTGTGCCTGCTTGTTTTTCTTTTCAATTTTTTAATATTGATAATATAATTAATTTAGAATTAGATGAAAATGATAAAACTTTAGCTTTTCAAATAATTGAAAAGCCTGGGGTATTTATTTTTATATTTATTTAATAAATATTAATTAATTAAGGGTAATTATTCAAAAATAATGACTTATTTTAATCTTATATTTTCTATTTGTTTTCTTATTATTTGTATAACAATTAGTTCAATTACATTATTCCTTCATAATCGAAAAGATGAAACAAAAATACAAAATTCAACAACAAATTCAAAAATACAAATTAGATTGCTTTTTTATGCATTAATTACTTTATTAGGACATATTCTTTGTGCAATACTTATGGTAAATTTTAAATCAAAAATATCCATTATAAATTTAAATTTTTTAGATACTTTTTTGGTTTATCTACCAATATGACCCAACAGGAAATAAACCTGTTTTTAAAGCTGTTTATCAACAATATCCTTGGGTAATGGATACAAGTACAATTGTATTGTCTAGTTGGAGTCTTTTGTGGGCTAGTAATACGTTTCGACAAGAATTTATTAAATTTTATTTTCCAAAACAACTGTAAATATTTTTTTAATTATTTTTATTAAATTTTTACAAAATAAAAATAATTACATTATAAAATTTATATTAAATAGGCAATTGAAAAACAAAGCTACAATTGCTCCAATTGTTGTAACCATACATCGTGGTCAACGTTTAGATTTAAAAGAAAATTCTCGGGAAATAATTACAAAAGATTTTATTCAAATTAAATAAAAATATTTATTTTTAATTTTATTAATTATTTTTTGTATATATTTTTATTACTATTAATTAGTTCCAATTTTATGAAAATATTAATTTTTATTTTTTTATTAATTTTTCATTAAAAATAAATTTATTTAATATATAAATAAGAATTTTTTAAAATAAAATAATGAGCAAATAAATGATTGGCAAAAAATATTTTTTATTGAGGTCAATAAAAAAAAATTAAAAAGGTACAAAATCAACTTTTTCTAATTCCCGTTGGCTCATAAAAGTGAGTGCCGACCTAAAAATTAAATTATTTTTAAAAATATTTAAATTAAAGTTTTACCAATATAATATATTAAAAATAAGAAAAAGTAATGGAAAACAACATCTTGAAAGTCTATCAATTTTGGAGGGACTGAAAAAATTCTTTTTACAAATTATTTTATTTTTAATTAAAATTTTGTTAATATTTAAAAACGGCAAAATTATTTTATTTTTTTCTAATTTTGTAGTTAAATATATTCTAAATAAGTCAAAAAAATACTGTAATAATTTTTTATAATTCCAAGCAAGGTCTTTCTCCTAGAATTATTTTCTAAAATCTTTTGTTCCAAAAAAGTTCACAAACCTAAATATTTTTTAATAATTACAACAACAAAAAAGCTTAAAATTATTAATTTTTGTTAAATATTTAATAAAGCAATTTAAATTATAATTATTTATTAATAATTAAAAAGCCTTCTCTGCAAACTAACTTCAACCTTCGGCAAGCACAAAGTGTTTGACAAAAGCCACGACGACTAGAGACACTCATTCCAAAAGTTCCAACACCCATACCACCATAATAAGAATAAGGCCTTCGTCTTTGACGTCTTTTTTTAAATAAATAAAAATATTCATAAAAAACATTTTTAATTTTTACCGATTCATTTTTCCAATATTAGCCATTCCATAAGGTATAGAATTGGAAAGACCTAATTGGGAATGATTGTGAAATTCTCTGCCAGGATATTGAAGTAAAGGAATGTTACTAAAAATATTTTAAATAATTAAATTGATTTTTTAAATGGAAAAGGACCCTAATCTACAATCACATTCTGGGGGCATTTGTGTAGTTGTAGTGGTTGAACCAATTTGTGGACCTAAAGCATCAGTAGAATTTTGTTGTTGATTGGGAGCTAAAAACTAAATATTAAAATTAAGAAAAAATATTACAAGAAAGAGGGGCAGCAACCAAAAGGCCTGGAGCTTTATAAACATAAGATTGAGCATTTGGTGAAGGAACAGCAAGACCACCTGCAGGTGTTGTTGGAAAATTCTTTTAAAAAAATATTTTAATATTTTAATTTATTTATTTACCATAAACATTGGATATTCTGTCCCACTCGGTGCCATAATATTACCAGAACTAAATGTGGAACTTTCGTTTCGTTGAATATTTGCACTTGCTGGGGCAGAACGTATTCTCTCACGCCTATCCCTAACACACATAAAAGTGAAATAATTAATTTATTTTTTAATTTAAAATATTATTTTACCTTCTTCTACATTGTCTTTTATTCCAATAACTAACAACAGCATATTCAACTAATGAAGCCTTTAATAATTAATTAAATATAATTAAATATTTAAATATAAATACTTACAAAAACCATAACGAAACAAAAATTTAAGAAAACATCCAATCCTTTAATATAACTAACTTTTGGCATTGAATTATTTGTTGTTGTAATTAATGTTGTCATTGTTAATACCTTTAGAATAAATATTTTTATGAAAAAAATATTTATATAATTTATTACCGTTGTTACACCCAATCCTACACGTGCAGGTGATGCTTCTCTACTTAGCCAAAAAGATACCCAAGATATAGAAACAATAAGCATTGACTGATATTTAAATGAATAAAATTTAAAAAAGAAAAATAATAATTTACAGGTATAATAATATTCATTAAATAAAATCCCAAATTTCTTGACAAAACAACTTCAATATAAAGACGAGCATATTCACCAGAAGCTGTTCTAACATGTGTTCCAGTTACTCGATAACCAGTTCGTCGAAATTGTGGAAGAAAAAAATCATCGAATGCAACCTTTTTTGGAGAAATAAATTTTATTTAAAATTAATTTTTAAAAATTAATTTTTACAGCATCTTCTGGCTTCTTTCCATCAGATCGTCTCTCACCCCAATAATAATCTTTAAATAAAAATAATTTTTGAAATTTAGGACAACAATTTACCAATATCATCAACATCATAACCATAACTTTCTAAGCCAAGTTTACAAGTTTGTGAATCCATTGGAAACATTGCTAAATCCATTGGACACATTGCTTTTACTGTCATTCTTTGTGATGTATAAATCTACAACAAATATTTTATTCTTCTCTATTTTTAAATTCAAACCCTTCCATCAGGTTCTATTCTTAAAAATGTGTTTGGAGTTGTTGCAACATGAAACATTGATGTTTTTTCATTTGGAAACTTTAAATTAATTTATTTTATTTTTTTAATTTTAAATTTACAAAAGTATCAGGTTTCCATAATCTATCCAAATATTCAACACCAACTGTTAATTTTTTTATTCTTCTGGCCAATTCTGGATCAATTTGGGCAAATGCTAATCTATTATCATACCTTTATAATAAATTAAAGTAATAAATAATTTAAATAAATACCAAGTTTGTCTCAAATAAAAATCTAAAGTAAAGTCCATATCTACTTCTGAAACTGCACTTATTGATGTGATATGTATTGAAATACCAACATCGACTGCTCCTTCACTATAACGAGGTCTTAGTCGTTTATCATAAATAGTTCCATCTGTTAATCTATCAAGAATCTAAAATTAATTTAATTTTAGACAAAAATAATTTAAAAAATATTATTAGTTGAAGACTCATCAAAATAATATTTTCAGCATTGTTTTATGCTTCTTATGAAATATTTAATAATCATTGTCTATCGAGAAGTCTTGAACCCAAAAGAATCTTAACAAAATCCAAAGCTCTATCCATTATACCACAGAATCCCAAAATTAAAAAATTAATGTCCGCTACTTAAATTTTTATTTTTCAAATTATTTTTAACTTTTTTTAATCAAAATCTTTTAAAAAATTATTTTACCTGTGAAATGTAGCTAGTATTTAATCCATTTTTTGGATGCTGTTCATTAATATATTGTGGATTCTCTTCCCAATGAATGGATTGGTCATCGTTACTATTTTGTGATGAATGTTCATTACTCATTAATGTAGCATTAGCCCCTAAATTAATTTTTTAAATTAAGTTTTTCTAAAAAAGACAAACCAAAATGCCTAAGGCAAAAAGCATTGATGGCACTTAGAAAAATTAAAAGAAAAATTTTTAAACGAGTGTGAGGACAATAAAATCTTTTTGAAGAATTTCTAATAAAATTTCTTTGAATTCTCTTCCATCTCAAATCCTTTATTTTAATTTAAGATAATTATTTTTATTTTAAATTTTAAACTAGAGTAGGACAAGACCGTTTAATTTCGGGTTTCCCGTATACCGTTTATGCCGTTTATCTGAGAACCGTATACCGTTTCGTTTATTTTCGAAGACCCCGTTTAAACGTCCGTTTACCGTTTAATTGTCAAAAAATTTAAAATAATACTTAAAGCGTAAATTTTAGCGCCGCAGGCGAAATTTTTGGACTTTCCATCTGTCTAAGTCTATAATAATTCTCATCTTCTGCGCCGCAGGCGAAAATTTTGAAATTTTTGGATGTAACAATAATGATAATTCACATTTTCTGCGTCGAATTTGAATAAAAATTTATTAAATAATTTTTAATTTTGGTTTAATTTTGGCCGTCATTAAGGGTCAGAGTTGTCATCTCCAAAGCACCAAAACCTGTCGCGCAAGCAAAAAACCTGGCAATTTGCGACAAAAAACAAAAAAACCTGGCATATACCTGGGAATTACAAACTTTGCTTAAATTTATGCACCGAAGGTGAAATTTGAAATTCTATTGCAACCTTCAGTTTTTAGCGCCGCAGGCGAAAATTTTGGAAATTGCATCTTCCATGTTAAAGGAAAATTCACTTTTATACTCAAAATCTTTCTTTTCAGCGCCGCAGGCGAAATTTTTGAATTTTTTGATAGGCAACGACAAGGAAAAATCACTATTTTGCCCTAAAAAATTACAGATCTTTAGGGGTGTATTAAACGTAATAGACGCCGTTTAGAAGGACCGTTTAACGTTTATACCGTTTATCTGAGACCCGTATACCGTTCCGTTTAATTTTGCCAAAAAAACCGTTCGTTTAAACGATCTTGTCCTACTCTATTTTAAACCTTAATAAAAAATGATATTCTTTTAGTTTTTCTCCTTTGAGTAAAGCATTCTTCAACATCTTTCTCAAATTTGTTTTCTCCATTTGAAATAATTTTTGTTGGATGGTTTTTGGTAAAAGTTCCTAAATAATGAATAAATAATATTTTTGATCATTAATTCATAAATCATTAAAATGTTTAATGTTCTTGTTTATTCAATTAATTTTAAATAAATATTATTAAATTTGTATATAAATAAAAACCAATTTTATTTTTAATTTGCTTCTCAACCAAAACATTTATTTTTGTTGAAGAAGGATATAACAAATAATTATTGTAATTATATATTTTAGATAATTTTGATTTCCAAAGTGAATATTTTTCTATTTTATATTCTTCGCTTTGAATCATTGAACATTTGTCAAAAAATAAATTAAATTAGTAAATATTAAAATATCCTGATATTGTAGGCGATAAGGCAAAATTAATAGGTAAAAGGAAAATGGATTCTTTTTATACAAAACTTTTTATAATGATTATTTTTGAAGAAAAGTTGAAAATTTAATAATTTTTTTTTAATTTAAATGTATATCTTCCTGACAGTTTTTCCTGAAGAATTCCTGAGAGTTTTGCATGCATTGAGTGGAAAAAAATCATGCCTTAGTTTATGAATAAATAATGAACAAAACGAAAGAGAAAGAAAATAACTAATATATACCTAATAAACAGCTTTAAGGAGTTATTGGAAATTGTCAAAATAATGTTTTAAAAAATTTACTTTAAATTGAATAAAACGAACACAAAAAATTTAAATTAATCATAAGTAATAATACATAGATTGAGTCACCGATTGGTAGGTAATTTATTCATTATAGCTGAATTAAAGAGAGGAAAAGTGGAGAAAATATGAAAATTAAAAAATATTTTTTAAAAATAATTTTAACATACTAAATAGGATAGAGTCTTTGCACAAAAAATAATTTTGTGTGAAATAATTGGAAAAATACGTTTGGGAAATTAACTAAAAAATAACTTATTTATCGCTTATATGTATAAGACATAATCTAAAATTTGTGAATTTGAGTAGAAGCGATAAATAAAATACTAAAATTTTAGTGAACTTTTTCAATTTTCAATTTAACAGGAAAATTGAAAGAAAATATTAGGGATATTAAATATTAAAATTATTTTTATATTTATATCGTAGTTTTTCAAGTAAAGAAAAAATGAACAAAGTAATTGTATTTATTATAAACAAAGATATATTTATGTTCAAACGAAAAATGGATTTAAAAAAAATTTTTCTGGATTATATAATATTAAAAATAAATCTTATAATAAATTATTAAAAATAAATAAATAATAATAAATTACAAACATATAATAAAAGTACAGAAAACATTTATTATTTCTTGAAGAAGAAATGAGGAAGTAAAAAAATTTTTTATTTCGCGCTACTTTTCCATATTTCTTTAAATTCCCTTTATTTTTTTCCAAATTGTCTCTTTTGCCCTTTTGCCGTTTATTTGGCTATTTTTTACTTTAAAAGGAAGATATTGATGAGACTAAATGTCGATTTTCACGGGGCATCGCTGCAGGGCAAAAAGAAAATTTGCCAAAACAGTGGGCCAATTATCAAGTAAAGGTTTTTAAAAAGGAGGGTTAAGTATAAAAATGAATTTGTAAAGGTAATTAAACTTTTGGACTTCGAAAATGAAATAATACTGGAAATGTGACATTATATTAAATAAATCTACATAATTCAAAAGAAAAGCTTTAAAGAATATATTATTTACCGGATATTTGCGTGTGTTTTTCCTTGGAAAATAAATGCGTTACATGTTTCTATGAAATTTCAAAAGCATTTATAGAAGAAATTAATTTGTACTTTAACCAAAATCTATTTATTTTTAATATATCAATGTCAATTTAAAAAAAGTAAAATTAAAATTTATAAAATTGGGTAATTTCTTTGTTTATAAAATTCAAAAACAAAAAATACTATTATAAAAGAGAAAAAAAACAAAATAAAAAGACAAAAATTTTTAAATAATTTAACTAAAACTCTAAAAATTAATCCATTAAGAATGAAAGGA
Organism: Meloidogyne hapla; assembly: GCA_000172435.1. NCBI lineage: Eukaryota > Metazoa > Nematoda > Chromadorea > Rhabditida > Meloidogynidae > Meloidogyne > Meloidogyne hapla. The sequence goes on along the minus strand of ABLG01001024.1, from coordinate 33,168 downwards.
AGAGCCATTACTTGATACATTCAATTACAGGTAGTAAAAGTAAGAAGGAAAGTAGCAGGGAAATGAAATCTGATCGGGGACATGATTTGGGAAAGGTGGTTTTAAAGATAAAGTTGGTCCAACAGAAAAATCTCCAACTGGCAATATATAAAAAAACTAAGAAAGGGTTTGGACTTAAAAGCTTTATCTACATTAATGTTATTGGATAAAAGGTCTGTCGGCCTCAAACCAACAATGATCCTGATGTGAGTCCCCATTTATCACAAAACAAGAAAGAAAGTTTGTTGTGTTTTTTATATATAAGTACCTGAGTGACTACCAATAAAAATTGGTTTTGATTAAAAACAAATGTTTAATTTCTTTTGAAAACAGAGAAACGAAGGAATATTTATTCATTTTTTAATTTCTCGAAAAATTTTATTTCTTAAAAAGATAAAAGAAATAATAAACAAACAAAAATAAAATTTAAATTATTAATCGACTTGTTTTTAAAAAAATACTTCAATATACCTATGCGGCTTAAAAGAATAATATATTAAAACAAAAATATTGACAACAAATTGGCGTCGTTTAAGAAATATTTTCATGAGGGAGGAGTTCTTAAAAAAGGAGGATTTCTTTTTTACATCCTTCCCCTTTTCCAAGCATTCTCCAAATATATAAATGCATAATAACCTTATTTGCCCCTACCCCTCACAAAATACAATTGCTGCCAGTCGAAAATGCCGTAAAAAAATGAAAAGTCCTATAAGTAATAAATGGTTAAAGAGGAGACAATAATAATAAATAATAATAAAAGAATAAAAATAATAGAGAATAAATAAGCCGCCGCTGGCCCTCCAGAAAGCTCTTCCTTTTTTACTTGGCACTATTGAATTGGGGGGCATAAAGCAGAAAAAAGTGGGAATTAATGAACAGATGATGGCATACAAATTATGAACATTTTTAGTTAGATCATGCGTTAAAAAGAACAATTTAAAAAGAGAAAAAAAACAAAGAAGTGAAATAATTAGAAGAAAAAAGTTGCAAAATATGGCTTTATTGACAAAAACTTTTAAAAAGGAAATCATTAAAATTTTGATAAATAAACTTTTATTTCTATAAATTTTTATATTTTATTATTTTTCCAGCTGCGAAAAAATTTGAGGAAATAAATTATTTTGTAACAATTAAAAGAATAAAAAATATTTTTAAGATTTTTTTTAGTTTTTTTAAAGCATTGCCATACATATCTTATACATATTACCAAGAAAAAAATAAAAATAAAATTTTGATAAAAAAGTACAAAATAAAAAATATTTAATTTATAAAGAGATCAAAGAATAATAAGTTTTAGTTTTAGCATTTTTAGTTTTAAAATTTTTGGATATTTCTTCTAAATATAATCTTTAATCTAACATTGGAATTTGTTTTTTTTTTTAATTTTAAAAATTCTTTTTATTTCTGTAAATTTTGACCGACGGAAGATTTAAAATAAAAAAGTTGGAAGAATGTTTGTTCGTAAATGTCAATTGTCAGAATTGTGAAATGATTTTATGTTTTGATAGTTTTGAACAAGTAAAAGTGATATGATGACAGTTTAAGAACTACATAATACTAATATTATATGTGAAGGAGTAGAAAAAAATGATTGAAATGAACAACGGCTGGACAAACTAAAATATTTTAAGAAAGATGGTGACAGGACATAAAAATAAGCGGCTGTTTTTTCTCGTTATACATTGAATCAATTTTTGGAGATTGTAATTATGTATGTTAGAAGACTATCTACATTTTAATTAAATATGTAATTTTATAAGTAAATGTACAAATATTTGTAAAATTGAAGTTTATTAATAGAATAATTATAATAGAAAAATAGAATACTTATGTATTCTATTTTACAGCTACATATAAGCAGTTCCGATTTCCGGCACCTTTGTCATTTCCGACCCACCTCTGGCCTGTAGTATGGTAACCAATAAGGTTTTTAAAATTTATCATTAAAAGGTAATAATAAAAACTATTTTTCAAGTAGTTCTAATTAATGTAAATAAATGATTAGAAAAATCATTAATTAGCTTAATTATTACTTACATATTTGAAATAATAATTAAGTTCTCTCCCAATTTATTTTAGATAATAAAATATCATTAATTATATAAACATTTATTTTCTCAAATTTCCAAGAATAAGCGAATTTAATTTAAAAATAATTTTTTAAATATTTTTTTCTCCCAAAAGAACAACTGTTTTTTATTTGCACTAATTTTCTTAGACTAATTTAATTCAATTTATTTTTGAAAAGAGAAAAGATCTTTTATTAAATAATTAATGTTTTGGGAAAAGATGTTTTGTGATTTTTTGTGAATATCTTGTTTAAAAAAATAGAAATATTTCAAGCAGAAACAAAATCAAAATATATAGATTAGTTGAATTATTATTGCCAATTTTTGGCTTTTTATATATTTTCCGAATGCAAAAATTTCAAATGTTCATTATCTTATTTTTTAGCAAAGGTAAATTTTTAAAAAAAAAACTCAAAAATCGAGACCAAAAACCCAGAAAAAAAAAGCTTGAATCAAAATCAAGTCTCCTAATCTCTAAAGATTGGTAAAAACTATAAGGAAAAAAAATTGAAATTAAATAAATTATATTTATTTGAGCAATAAATTTAAAAATTTCTTTTCTAAAAAATATATTTAAATAAATCTTTTCTTATCAAATTTAATTGTTTGACTCACTTGCCTCATATTCTTCGTAAGTCTTTTCGTCCATCAATTGAGAAAGTTCGCTTGGATCAACAATTTTTAATTTATAGAGCCAACCTAAAAAATATAGAAATTAATAAAATTGCAAAACACTAAAAATAAAAAATAAAAGAAAACCTTTCTCAAAACAAGATTTATTGACCAATTGTGGCTTATCTTGAACCTCTGCATTTAGTTCGACAACTTGTCCACTTACAGGTGAATACAAATCAGAAGCAGCCTTAATTAGAAATTCTGGTAATAGTTCAGTTATAACGAAATTCTACAAGCCAATCATCAAAATCTTTATCACTCATCAGTAACTTTTTACATAAATCGATGTCCGTAAAATTTTTTAATTGCTCCATTTTATTTTTAGTTTGAAATCTTTTACAGGAAAAAATAGGGAAAGAAAAAATAATCCTTTTTGACCATTTTGAGACTTACAAAGGAAGTGTTCCCAAGTGACCGCGGGACTTCTTGATGAAACTTTGTATATAGCTAAATCACCCCCTATTTCTATTGTAAAATTTTAATCCTAACTGCTGCGGAGCAAAGCGGACCGAGTTATGGCCCTCCAAAGTGCCAAATTTGGACCTATTTATTTTCTTTATTATGTACATAACTAATTTTAAATAGGGTATTTACAAGAACAGTTGTGGTGCAGTGGTAGTGCTACCAACTATAAATTTTTTCTAGGAGGTTCGAGTCCTCTCGTTGCCAAATTTTTTCTTTTTGTTATTTTTTTGATTTATAAAAATTTTATTTAATTTTTTTCATTTTTTAAAATCAATTTTTAATTTTTACCTCTACAAAAAAATTTTTTAAATTCATTGTAGTATTATGAGTAGGCTTATAGTAATATATTAAAAAGTGGAAACATTCTTTAATAATAATAGTATGGACGATTTTAAAAATAGTTTGAATTAAAAAAAAATTTCTGGCAATTTTCTAAATATTTAGAAGCAGTAAAATAGATTGAAGAAAAGATTATAGAGGCCTGTTAATAATTATTAAAAGGTAAGGCTATTATAAGCCTACTCATAATACTACAATGAATTTAAAAAATTTTTTTGTAGAGGTAAAAATTAAAAATTGATTTTAAAAAATGAAAAAAATTAAATAAAATTTTTAAAAATCAAAAAAATAACAAAAAGAAAAAATTTGGCAACGAGAAGACTCGAACCTCCTAGAAAAAATTTATAGTTGGTAGCACTACCACTGCACCACAACTGTTCTTGTAAATACCCTATTTAAAATTAGTTATGTACATAATAAAGAAAATAAATAGGTCCAAATTTGGCACTTTGGAGGGCCATAACTCGGTCCGCTTTGCTCCGCAGCAGTTAGGATTAAAATTTTACAATAGAAATAGGGGGTGATTTAGCTATATACAAAGTTTCATCAAGAAGTCCCGCGGTCACTTGGGAACACTTCCTTTGTTAGAGGGAAGTAAAAAAATAGGGGGGGGGGGCCATAAACTGGACTATTACCGAAATTCTTTTATTACAAAATAAATTCTAAATAAAAAAACCTTAACACTTTCAATTGCACCAGCTGTTTCATCTTTGACCAATTGAGCACCCACTTCTGGCAATTCTACGTAGACAACATCACCAAGTGCTTGCTTAAAATTTCAATTAAAAACATCTTTAAATAAAATAACCTGTGCAAAATCAGTAATGCCAATAGTTCCTATTTCACCTTTAACAGGTTTATCTAATTCAATCCATTCATGCTTCATTGTATAATAACGATCTAAAATTAATTTCTAAAAAATTATAAAAAAATAATTTAAAAAACCTTCAACTTTACTTGTAAAAGAGAATTGACGAAAAAAATTTCTTTCATTTTGAGCAATCCGTTGCAAACACAAATTTGAATTAAATATTGGATTTGAAATAATTGGTCGAACAAAACGAAACATTTTTAAATTCTGTTAATTAAATGTTAAAAATCTGATAAAGTGAAATAACTAATTTTGTTGAAAAATTTTTTTTTATTCCATGATAAATTATTATTACCATGTAGAATTAATTTTATCAAAGTAAAGATTGTGATGTAGAAGACTCAAAAAGACCTGAGTACAAAGTCGATTTTTCACTTTCACATCAAAATTTATTCAGCCGATGCTTTTAATAAAAATCCTCACTCTTCAATTCCTCAAAAAGTTAAACACTCATTTCTTATGTATTTTTGTCTTTGGAAAGTCGACGAATGCAAAAGCGTTTCGACTGGTCGATTAATCTACTTTCAACCCTAAATGCCGACTAATTAATAAGCTAAAATGGCAAAAAAGAAGAGGAAATCTCTAAATTTGTCCGATAGTTCAAGGACGGGCCCTGTTAAATTTAATAATTATTAAAATAATCAAAAAAAATAAGAAAAAATTAATGTCCATTTCACATAAATTACATATTTAATACTTTATTTCTATTCTCTAATCCTGCCAAATACTGCAGGCACGTATTTTTATTGTTGTCTTTCATAAAACTGTTCAAGCTGTACTTCGTCCAAAGCTTTTTTGCTTACATGTTTTTCTCCTTTTTTAAAATTAAGACGATTTAACCTGTTCATCTTATCTTAGAATCAAACAAGAAAGGTTTACTTTTTTATAGAAATAATAAACTAGAAAACACTTAAGTCATAACAATGTCAGACAACAATTCAAACAATGGATCTGAAAATTCAGAAGGTTATCTAAAAGAGGAAACAGAAGAAAATATGACTGATGTTCATTTTAATGGTTGTGCCAGTGGTGATGATGAAACTATAGAGGGTTTGTTTTAAATAAATTTCCGAGCTTGATTGGAGATTTTTTATTTAAATTGTTCTATTCGTTGTTATCTCGTGTCTTTCTTTTCATTAGATTACATCGAGCATTCACGCCTGGAGGATAGTTATCAACCTAATTCTCAGTCGGTTAGCGATGAAGAAGAGGATATGGTTAAATTATACAACAATGACCTCAACTATGATGATTATGACGATTATGAGGGTGATGCTAGGGAAAGAGTTGAAAGCGTCAATTCGAGCATTCATTTACAACAATCAGAAGAGTTAAGAGAAAATGAGGTTTTATTAATTTTGATCTTTTACTTTAGTTTTTCAGATGGTCGGCGTTAGCGATTCAGATGGTGAGGAAGATAATATTGTTGAAAAAGGTTAAATTTTGAGATTTATCTGAAATTTATATATTTAGAAGATCAAAAATTGGAAAAGGTTAGAGTTGTAGATAATATCCTTGAGAGAAGTGAAGTTGGAGGATTCCACTTCACGAAGATGAAAAGGAAATTCGAAGATGAAAAGGAAATTGATAAGCAAAAAGAAATTAAAGACATTGGGGAATGTGAAGAATTAGAAGAGGGCGAAATTGCGGATGATGATGAAGAGGTAATTTTAATTTTTTTGCATTTTCTATCTTTTAAATAACTTATGGTTTTGAAATTTTAATTTTGAGAAAAGTTCTTCACCTCCACTCATGGTCTGCTCTTCACAGTCTAGTATTTGTCCGCCTTCCATACTTTCAAGCTTAAATACACCTCAAACAACTGAATTGCCTTTACCTTATGTTACTGAACCAATTCGGATATACCAGCCTCGTGAGAAGGAAGTTTGCCGTTTTTATCTGCGGGGGATTTGCAAGAATGGCGATGCATGTCGTTTTCGACATTGTGCACAATCACAAGTGCAGGTATTTAAAAATTTTTTTTAAAATTAATTCATTTTCTGGAGGATTCTATTATGTTCACTTCTGATCCATTATACAAATTTGTTAGTTCTAATATAAACAATTTTACAGCATTTTTTAAATTTAATTTCCAGAGACCTCGTATCCAAATTGTTTCTACCTCCCCATCTTCAACTTTAATCACTGGTGGCGGAAAGGTTCCAATTTATTACAATAACAAGTTGGCAAATTTAACAAGTATTCCTCCTCCTATCGGGCCTCCTGTAAGTTTTTTTATAGAGAGAGATTTTTGACATTTTATGTTAACATATTTTCCTTATCTTAAACTTTGATATTTTTTTATTTTAAGATTTCTTTGCTCTCTACTGTTTTTGCCCCACCGCCTTCGGCAACTTTGCTCACGCGTCAACCACCACCGCCTCCACCGGCTGCACCACCACCCCCTTCAAGTACCGAAAGTGTTGCCTGGATGGAAGGCCTTAAAAAAGCTCGAGAATTAGCTCGTCGGCAAAAAGGTGAAGAAATGCTTTCAATGAATGAATCAAATAAAATAACTGATGAGAATGATGATCGAAGCAGTTTAAGTCCACCTTTAGGAAGTTTGTCACCAAATATGATCCAAACTGGAGGCTCTGTTTATGTTTCTTCTTCTGATTTGTAATATTAATTCTTTTCTTTTTCTCAAAAATTTTCATTTAAGAAACAAACATATGAATTTCATTCAAAATCGTCGTACAATTCCCCCACGTGTTGTTGTGGAAGCTGTTTCAGTTGTTTCTTCATCTCATTGTACAAAAGATGCTTCTTCTAGATCGTCAACGAGATCCTCTAATATTCAAGCAAAGGTATGAATAAAAGATAAAAATTATCTCTTATTTTTTATTTTAAAGCTTGGCATCCCTTCACTGATTGATTCTATTATTGAACATCCGACGAATGAGTCGCTATCTGCAAGTAAATTGCAAAAAGGGGAACGAGGTATTGTGTAATATAGCTTATTTTAACATTGTGCTCGTTTCCTTAATTTTATACATTTACTTCTTTTTCTTCAATAGGTCAACAGCGTCGAGCATTGATTACTGGCTCTAATAGCGGTTATCCCGATCCATGGGCCAGATCCTCTTCAAATTCTATTGTCAAAGGAGACGGAAGAATAATGAAAAGCCGTACTGAAATGGTTGTGAATGTTGTTGAACGTTCAAGTAGAAGACGTCGTTGTAGTTCTTCAAATTCATCTTCAGTAATTTGATTTATCTTTTAATCCAAAACTTTTCTCAAAGTTTTATTTTTTCATAATTTAAAGAGTCATTCATCTAAACGCCATTCATCACACAAACATTCTAACCGAAGATCTGATGATGATAGACATTCTTCTCACCGAACTTCCCTTTACATTCATAAGGAAGTTGATCGGGAAAGAGAAAAGTCTAACAAATTGAAGAGACAAGAAGGTTCTGAACACATAAGTGATTCTTTTAATGATAATACTTCGCCTGATGTAAAGAAATCACGAGAAGCTCATAGTCGTAGAGATGCTTCCGTTGGCTCTTCTGTTTCTTCTGCATCATTTAATGAATATGACAAAAGAGAAATTCAATCATCTGTTATTAACACAACGAAAAGAAACAGCAGGTCACTTGAATTTCATATTCAAAAATTTTCACTTTTAATTATTATTTCTATCAATTACTTTTAACCTAGTTTTATTTTTTTTAATTTTATCAGAGCTTCTTCAAATGATTCTTCAGACACATTTGCTTCTCTTTCTCGTGAATCAAATGCAACCCTTGGTGCTCTACTAACATATAAAACTGCTTATTCTCCAAAAAATAAGTTTAAAGGACCGAGAACACCTCCGATGAGTGAAAGGCCAGAAAGCAAAAATTCTTCATCCCCTGAATATGATGATTTTGGAAGTAGAAAAATTTCTCTTGAAAGCGGTCACTCTTTTGGATCAAATGAACGGTTCATTATTATTACATACTTTTATATTTATTTTTAGAAATTCCAGAAGACATTCACAAACAATAACGAAAATTAAAAAGGAAGTTGGTGTAGAGAATGACGAAGCTCCGGCTGCATATCGTCTTTCACGGCGAACCGTTTCTAAGAATTCTAATTGTGGCCGAAGGCAAAGTTCTGCAAAAATTATTAAAACATCAGGTGTTGGAAGGAAAACAAGGTTTTTAAATTACTTTTTTTATTTTTACTTATTTTCCAGATCCATTTATTGTTCTTATTTTTCATTCGCACTTATTGTTAGGGGAGACCAAACAGACTATAAATTTTCTCTAAATATTCGAACATTCTAAAATTTACAGATCCTCTTCCTCGTCAAGCAGTTCGACATCTTCTGTTTCATCCTCTTCAACTTCTTCCTATTCAGCAGCTTCTGCAACTGAAGAAAGACTAAAAAAGTCATCAAAAAAGCATCAAAAATCTTCAGTTAAGGCTTCTTCGGTTTCTTCTTTAAAAAGTAAGGGAAATTCTGAAGTGCGCGGAACTCAACAGATAACTTCATTGTCTTTACCTTTGGATGAATTGGTACGAGAAATAAGCAGTGCCGAAAGCGATTGTGACAATAAAGATGTCGCTTTTAATGAAAAAATGAAAGAAGATAAAATAAAGAATTATTCTAACAATTATAGCAATAGTTTTGTTTTAGGAAGCAAAAAGTTAATAAAATGGGAAGAAGAGACATTTAACGATGAATTGCTCCCTACTTCATCTCAGGAGATTTGCAATAGCACTGAGGATAAAAACGAAACAAAATCTGTTGATGAAGGTATTTAGCTAAATAATTAATTATTAAAAATAATTAAAAGGACTTTACTTTTTACTAAGAAAAAGAATAAATTGAATATAGTTCTAAAATTTTATTTCTCTGAAGTAGAAATGATATTTTAATATACATATTCTACGAAAAATTATTTACAGTGACAAAAGTTGGTAAAATGCAAACCAGCACAAAACGCCGCGAACAACTTCTTCGCAAACTGCAAAATGTGGAACAAGCCATTGCCAGACAAAAGTCTTAATTTTAATATTATTATTATTTACAAATTTTTAGGCAGTTGAAAAGAGAGGGTAATGTTACTGCATCTTTAGATGAAAAAAGAACAAAATTATCTTCAACTAGTTTAAATTGATTTTATCTGTCTTTATTTGGTATTTTTAAGTATTTTTTTTACTGATATTTTGATTTATGGGCTTTGTTCTTATTATTCAAGTAAATTGCACATTTGGAATTTTTGCATTTTTTAATTATATTTTTAATACTTTTAAGAAATTACTTTAAAATTTTTGAACTTATAATTTACTTTTAATTTTGGTTTATGCTTATTTGTGCAATTTACTTTATTTATTTATTATTCCTAAACTTGCGGATGGTAACTAATACAAATTTTTAGCTTAACCAAATACATATTATAATTTAATATGCGTGGGAATGAATACATTTTTTCAGTTTATATTCGATATACTCTATTCGCATCAGACTCACGTCTATAATATTTCAACATATTTTTTGGATGCTCATTTATCTAGTAATAATACCAATTTTTATATTTAATTTTTACCAAATACAATATAGAAAATTTAAAATTTTCTATTTATTCTATTCCACTTTTTAGAATATTATCTTTATCTAAAATTTTGGCTAATATTGAATGGAAAAGAACATTCTATTGACATTATTTTTTATTTGTCTCTTCAATTTTGTGATGGCGCGCCGTAAATTGCGCACCCGAAACTTGCGGACGAACGGCCATAATTTCGTTCATACTGAAAAAATTTATAGTTATCCCTCTTTCAAAAATAAATATTAAAATTAGCTACAATCTGTATAAGCATGATCAGACTGGCCAGATTTAAAATAAGTTATGGCCAAAAAACTTGGCTTTTGGCTAGTTTTGGCCATAACTTGGTCCAAATTTGTCCAATCCCGACCATCTTTATAAATTATTGTAGGTAATTTTTGGTGTTACTTTTCGAGATAAAGTTTATATTTATATCTTCATTATAAAGGGCATTATGTTTAGTCCGCAAATTTCGGGTCCACAAGTTTCGCGCCACGTTTGTGATATATAATATTTGGATGTAATGATAAATAAATTGAAGACGTTAAAAATAGACTTTAAAAATTGATTTAATACAATTTTATTCATCAATTTACATTTATGCATTTTTTTCTGATTTTATTTGTTTTAGCTAATAATGGAGAGTAGTGCCAAATCGGATGCAGATGTTCGTATTAAAATATTTAATTTTGAAAAGCAGAAACGCCGAGAGCGTCCTATATGTCGAAAAGCACCAGAGAATTTAATAAGAAGAGCTGGTGGTTTGAAACGTTGTACTGATTTGAAGTGAATTTCAATTTATATTAATATTTAATTAAAAATGTGAATATTTGTTAAAGGTATGAGAAGTTGTCTCCACTATTTCAACTTTGGGTATCGTATTTTAAATCATTACTATCACATTGTAATGGACAAATGGATGAGCGTCTATTGCGCATGGATTTTCATGGTGCAGTATTGAGAGTGTCAGACTCTCCTAATAAAACACAGGTGTTTAATGACTGTCTGGGGTTGGACTTACAAAAATTCTAGAGTTAGAGTTATCTAAAAAGCTTTAAGTTGTCGGGATTTAATAAAATTAAACACAAAACATCCATTTTTAGATTGGTCTTTATGGCATTGTACTCCATGAGTCAAAATCTACATTTCAAATGATTACAAAGCGTGATCATGTTATTGGTTTGTAATTATATATTTACGGATTATTTTTCTTTTTTTAGTTATTCCCAAAGAGGACGTCACCTTTCAATTTGTTATAGCTAACAAAGTTTTTACTTTATTTGGAAATGCTTTAAAGCAAAGAAGTCATTTACGTGGAAAAAAGGCAAAAACACCTAAAACTATTCCATATTTGCTTGATTAAAAATTACCTTTTATTTTTAATTTTTTGCTATATTTTAAATTTTGTTTATGAAAACACCTATTTGTTACAGTGGTATTTCCTTTTTAAAATATTTTTCTATTATTATAATTTTTATAAAATAATAATATAAATTAAAAATTAATAAAACAACCAAGTAAACGAGATATAGATTTTCTTATAGGGTTTGGACATAATTTATTTGTTAATGTTTTGTTTTTTGTTTCTTCATCAATTATTGTTTTTATAGTTTTGTTTGGACTAGAGTCCTTTCCATTAAATAAAAATTCAGAAAGTTTTTTTCTTTCCTTCTAAAAATAAAAATTTATAAAAATAATTTTAAAATACTTTTTCAATTATTGCTACATTTCTTCCTTTTCCTTTTTTACTTTGTCTTTTTAACGATGTTATTTCAATATCTGATTCTTCCAACTTTTTATTCCATTCATCAATTATTTTTTTAATATTTATTTCAACATTTCCAAATTTTTCATTTATTGATTTAAAATTCCATTTTTCAGAATAATTTTCGATTAAATTAATTTTGTTTCTGATTTCTTGGATTTGATTTTCAAACCATTTTTTCGTATTTAAGGTATTTTTATTTTCTTCGATTATTTTTAAAAATTCAGTATTTTTATCTTAATTAAAGAATTATTTAAATAATTAAATTTAAAATTAATTTATTTTATTAAATTAATTTTTTAAAATACTTTTATATTCACTTTCTAATTTTATCACTTCATTTTTCCAAATTTTTATATAATCTTTAATTTTATTCATATCTTCTATATATTCATTATTTCCAATTTTTTTCAAAGGTGCATTACATAATTTATTTGTTATTTTTGCTTCCCCCAAAATAATTTCATTTCTAAAGAAAATATTCGTCCAAAGTATTAAATAATATTTTTGGATTGTTAATCCTTTTTTATTTGGATCAAATTCTTCATCAAAATCTTCTTTGTTTTTAATATATATTTTATCATTTAATAAATATTCTATAAATGTTTTATTTGGAATTGTTGTTTTATTTTTATCTTTAGATCTTAAATTTAAAAAATAAATATAAATACAATTATTAAAAAATTTGTTTTTGTTACGGGTGGCGCGCCTGTTATTATTATACTATAAAAGCGTCACTTATTGTTAGTCCGTGTCTCCTAATTATTTCCTAATTCCCCAATATCATTCCAACCTTATTCAACTATTATTATATTTCTTTGTCTTAATAAATATTATTGGTAAACTGTTGTAATTGTCTTTGTTAGGACACAACAGTTATTTGGCGCGGTCAGACATTGAACTACAAAATTGTAGTTAATTGAACCATGGGCAAATTGTTAGAAAAAATTAAATTTTGGCGGAAGCCAAAATATTGCAAAGAAAATAAAGAAATTGAAAAGCCAAATCGGCAAATATTGAGAATTGAGTCAGATTGTGATATTGATTGGCTTTACAAAAAAGTTTTATTAAATGGTATTGAAGTAGAATTTATTCTTGATTCGGGAGCCCAAATTAGTTGTATTAGCGAAAATACATGGAAAAGTATTGGTTGCCCTAGATTGATTGAAACAAAATATTCCGGCAAAAGTTTCACGGGAAATGAAATAAAAATAATTGGTACATTCTATTGTATTGTTGAATTGGACGGGGTTAAAGAATTGTTATTGGCACACGTTACTAAGGAGAAATTGAATCTCTTTGGGCTTCCTTGGATTGTTAAATTAGAACAAAAATTGTGTAAACCAATTGTGACAACAATTAAAGATACACAAATTGAAAATGTACTGGCTATTGAATGTATTGAAAATATGAAAACAAATATTGAAATTGAATTGAAAAACAAATTTAAACAAGTATTTAGTGATGGACTTGGTCATTGTACAAAAACCAAAGCCCATCTTGAATTGAAGCCAGGAGTTAAGCCGATATTTGTAAAGGCTAGACCTGTGCCAATTGGAATAAAAGATGCTATTGAACAAGAATTGAATAGATTACAAAAATTGGGTGCTATAAAACCTATTGAATTTGCAGATTGGGCAGCACCTATTCTTGCTGTTAAAAAAGCAAATGGAAAAATCCGTGTTTGCATGGATTATTCTACTGGATTGAATGCTTCTTTAGAATTGAATAGACATCCATTGCCTAGCCCTGCAGAAATTTGGGCTGGAATTCATGGAAGTAAAATATTTTCACAATTGGATTTACGCGATGCATATTTGCAGATTGAATTGGATGAATTTTCGAAGAAATTGACATGCATTAATACGCATAAAGGATTGTTCCAAGTACAAAGATTGCCATTCGGTGTAAAATCCGCACCAGCCATATTTCAAAAATTGATGGATAAATTGATAATTGGCATTCCTGGTGTGTATGCATATTTGGATGACGTAATTATTGTGTTGCAAAAAAATATTGAATGGAATTGGGGTCAAGAACAAGAATTGGCTTTTGAAGAAATAAAAAGAATTTTAAATTCTAATTTATTGTTGACCCATTTTGACCCAGATTTGGAAATTATTGTTACGGCAGATGCCTCTAATTACGGAGTAGACATCCATACGGAGTAGACATCCGAGCAATGATAGCTCATAAATTTCCAGATGGGTCTGAGAAAGCCATTGAATACGCAAGTAAATCATTGAATTCGGCTGAGAAAAATTACAGCCAAATTGAGAAAGAAGGATTGGCATTGATTTTCGCAGTTGAAAAATTTCATAAATTATTGTATGGCCGTAAATTTAAATTGAGAACAGACCATAAACCATTATTGGCCATTTTTGGTAATAAAAAAGGCATTAAAGTATACACTGCCTCGAGATTGCAAAGATGGGCATTGATATTGACGAATTATGATTTCGACATTGAATTTATTAAAACACATGAAATGGGTATGGCCGATACCCTATCTAGATTGATAAATAAACAAGAACAGATTGAAGATAAGATTATTGCATTGACATCAAAAGATAAATTTAATTCTGATTGCATTGATGAATTGAATCAATCAGAAGAATCAGTGAAATATATTTTTAATGTACTATTGAATGAAAAATTATTAAATATTGAGAAAATAAAAATTGAGACTGAAAATGATATTAAATTGAAATTATTAAAAAAATATATTGCAGAACATTGGCCTAAAGAAATTAAAGATAAAGAAATGAAATATTGGTCGAACATTCGACAGAACCTTCAAGTCATTGATGATTGCATTGTATTTACAGATAAAGTAGCCATACCTAAATTATTGAGAAAAGAAATATTGCAGTCATTGCATGAATTCCATCCGGGTATTGCAAAAATGAAAGGTATTGCAAGAGAATACCTTTATTGGCCAAATATTGGAAAAGATATTGAAGATTGGGTAAACAATTGTTCAGATTGTCAAAATTCTGCAAAATTACCAATAAAAGAAGAATTATGCCCTTGGCCTTTAACATCAAAAAATTGGCAAAGATTACATATTGATTTCGCAGGTCCATGTAAAGATGGAAAATTGTATTTAATTGTTATTGATGCTCATTCAAAATGGCCTGAAGTATTTGGTAATATGACAACTTCTGCAAAGGATACAATTAAAACTTTAGATTGGTTATTTACACATTATGGTTACCCAGAAAAATTGGTATCGGACAATGGAAGTCCATTCCGATCAATTGAATTTAAAAATTATTGCATTGAAAAAGGAATTGAACAATTGTTCAGCCCACCATATCATCCTCAATCAAATGGGCAGGCTGAACGTTTTATTGATTATTTTAAAAGAATGATGACAAAAAATTGTAAAAATACAGATTGGCTTCAAGAAGTATTGTTAAATTATAGGGCTAGTCCCCATGCATCATTGGGAGGTAAAACTCCAGCTGAAGAATTTCTTAATAGAAAATTGAGATTAAAATGGGATGCTTTAAGACCCAAAAATATTGAATTGAATAAAAGAAATGTATTGTCTAATGCTAATAATGAAATTGTGAAAAATAAAATGAAAAATTGGTTTGATAAACATCATGGAGCAAAACTCCATGATTATAAAATTGGTGACCATGTTTGGTTCACAAATTATAATAAGGGCAAAATTGAATGGTTAGAGGGTGAAATTCTAACAAAAAAAGGTGTCATTGCTGGCTCCAGCTCCGGCAATGACGTGGCACAGGGCTCCAGCAATGACGTGGCACAGGGCTCCGGCAATGACGTGTCACAGGGCTCCAGCAATGACGTGTCACAGGGCTCCAGCAATGACGTGGCACATGGCTCCAGCAATGACGTGGCACAGGCTCCAGCAATGACGTGGCGCAGGCTCCAGCAATGACGTGGCGCAGGCTCCAGCAATGACGTGAGGGCTCCGGCAATGACGTGGCACAGTAGATTTGAGAATGATTTGGTGGCATTTGAAAAATGCTCAAAATGCACTGCTTATATAGTATCAAATCAAGCTTAAAACTTTTTCCAAGTTGCAAAGCTTTACTATAAAAGCCCACTTGTCTATAAAAGGACAGACAGACAGACACCACTTCTCAATCTTATTATATAATTGAGAAGTGGTGTCCGGATGTATGTATGTCCTTTTATAGACAAGTGGGCTTTTATAGTAAAGTGATTTGGGGGAGTGAGGAAATGGGGGCTTTTATAGTAAAGCAGGCTGAATTATGAATCAGGCGGAATATTGAAGCAAGCAGAATGAAGCAAGCAGAAGCAAGCAGAAGCAGGTTGAATAGTGAAACAGGCGTAATAATGGAGCATGAGGAGTATTGAAACAGGCGGAATAATGGAGCATGAGGAGTATTGAAACAGGCGGAATATTGAAGCTGGCGGAATTGTGAAGCAGGTTGAATTATGAAGCAGGCGGAATGATAAACTATTTAAGCTATGCTTTTTGATCTTTCTTCAAGTATCACCTACACATTTTAACTCTACTGTACTGCGTCATTCTGGAGCCTGCACAATTACGAATGGATTTGTCTCTTCTAGAAGTACTTAGTGCTACACCGTGCGGAACTTTGTTGGGGTATGTGTGTTTTATGTAAGAGGTTGTATACTCAATATTTTAGGGAGTGCTGTGGTGTTGTTACTAAATGCATGAAGTCCACCAGTAAATGTACGGTTTTATTGGCGTGCAAGTCCGGTGAAGTGTTCGCTGTTACTGCATTCAAAAACACAAAAGGGGCTGAAATATGGTTCAAAGACATGCATCAAGGACAGGTAAAAGGATGTGGTGAAGCATAAATTGTTTGTTTTGAAGGTTGTCAAGCTACGTATGTTAAAGGCTCAAAGGTACAATAAGGCACGGTTTGACGGACAAAAAATTTATAACACACCGCTCTGTTTTGAGTTTGTTTGGACATCTGCAACAATGTGTGAAATGTGCTCGGCCGATGCTAAAGGTGTGAAGTTGTTCGAGGAAATTGAAACATGTGGATGTTATGGTATGGATGTTTTTGTATAACCTTATAATAAATAAAATTTAGGTTTTGAATGTGTGCTGGGGGCGTCATTTACGTTGATGGGAGATGCTTTGTGTGCCGTTGTAGCCGATCGGAAGAATAAACGGGCAGATCTAAAAGTAAAAGGAGGTGCTGAAGCTGCTGGTCTCCGTTTGTTAGCTAGATGTGATGCACTCAACTTTAAAAAATGTTTTGTGGTCATAGAAAGGTAATACGATGTTAGAGTTAATGTATATATAATTATTATAGATGAGTGTATTGTTGCGACAACTGATGTGGCTTCCGTCTGTATTCTGAACAAGTCTAAAGAAATTGGGAATGTTCTTACTACGCCTAAGAGGAGGAAAGATGGCAAAGCTGAAGGTGAGGGAATGTAATAAGTATGAATAAAAATGTGATAACCATTGTGATGTAATCATTGCTATGTTTTTGTATTATTGTAATCGTTGTCTATATGTTGTAATCGTTGGTTCTTTGTAAATTAAATTTATTTGTTATTGTAGAGGCGGTATATTGAAGCAAGCGGAATTGTGAAGCAGGTTGAATAGTGAAACCAGGGGAATAGTGAAACCAGGGAAATAGTGAAGCAAGTGGAAGCAGGCGGGATATTGAAACAGGCTGAATTGTGAAGCAGGTTGAATAGTGAAACAAGGGGAATAGTGAAACCAGGGAAATAGTGAAGTAAGTGGAAGCAGGCGGGATATTGAAACAGGCTGAATTGTGAAGCAGGTTGAATAGTGAAACAAGTGGAATAGTGAAGCAAAATAAAGCAGGCGGAATAATGAAGCAAGTGGAATATTGAAGCAGGTAAATTATTGAAGCAAGTCGAGCATTGAAGCAGGCGGAATAATGAAGCAGGTGGAATATTGAAGCAGGTAAATTATTGAAGCAAGTCGAGCATTGAAGCAGGCGGAATAATGAAGCAGGTGGAATATTGAAGCAGGTAAATTATTGAAGCAAGTCGAGCATTGAAGCAGGCGGAAAATAAAGCAGGTAGAATATTAAAGCAGGCGGAATATTGAAGTAGGCGGAATAGTGAAGCAGGTGGAATAATGAAGCTGGTGGAATAATGAAGTAGGTGGAATATTGAAGTAGGTAAATTATTGAAGCAATTGTAAACCGAAGCAGGTGAATTACTGAAGCAAGGGGAAAATTGATAGAGGTTGATTTTTGAAGCAAGTTGAATATTGAAGAATAAGGAATACTGAAGCAGGTGGAATAATGAAGCAGGTAAATTATTGAAGCGAATAGAATAGTGAAGCAAGTGGAAGCAGGCGGGATATTGAAGCAGGTTGAATAGTGAAACAATGGGAATAGTGAAGCAAAATAAAGCAGGCGGAATAGGCGGAATAATGAAGAAGAAGGAATATTGTGTAATTAAGTTTGATTAGTTTTGAGTTTAAGTTTAGAATTGTTAAAATAAAGATTGGTTTTGTTTTATAATGTTTTTGCTAGCGAGGTGGGGCGGACGTAGTCCGCCCTACCCCGCTAGTTATATAATAAGATCGTTCTGAAGTAATGCCATTCAAGGACGGTTCAACACCAAATAAGAGGGCGAAAATTCTTCCTGAGGGATCGGACGATCAGATGATAAGCATTTCTGAGGGAACGTCGCATGAAAACGAGATGGAGACGTAGATGTGTAAAAATAAATATTGTGATAAAAGTTTTTCTCCATCATTTTTTTTTGTAAATATTTTTTGTTCGTTCCCTTTATACCCTTTTTATTTTTGTATGTATTTTATTGACCGGACTTTGGCATTATTGTATTATTTAAATATTGTATTGTACTCCTTAAAAGAGGGAGGTATTGTGTGGTATTGAAAAACCTCAGCATTAAAAGAGGGAGGTATTACGGGTGGCGCGCCTGTTATTATTATACTATAAAAGCGTCACTTATTGTTAGTCCGTGTCTCCTAATTATTTCCTAATTCACCAATATCATTCCAACCTTATTCAACTATTATTATATTTCTTTGTCTTAATAAATATTATTGTTAAACTGTTGTAATTGTCTTTGTTAGGACACAACAGTTTTTATTTTATTTTTAAATTGTCTAACAAAGATTTTACAATTTTCTAATCCCTAAATTCTAATAAGATACATATATACCGTATTTCCTCTAAAATAAACCCCCTCCTAAAATAAGCCCACTCAATAAATTAATAAGGAATTTTCAATTTATTAAGACAACTAAATTTTATAATCATGTTTCCTATCTATACTCTTTCCTATCTCTACTCATTATACAAATATCCGAAGATTTCCTTGATCAGACAAAGAACTATTTGATTATTTTGTGGTTTATGATCAATCCAAGCCACTATTTCTAAAACTTTTTTTACAAAATTTACCAAATTTTTCTGAAAATTTAGTAACATTTGGAAAATTTTTGGATTTTGTAAAATAAGCCCCCCTTCTAAAATAAGCCCTCCCTCTAAAATAAGCCCCCTCTGGAGAGCGATCGAATAAAATAAGCCCCGGGCTTATTTTAGAGTAAATACGGTATTTATTTCTTCTAATAAAATTTTTCCAAAATAATATTTTCTAAGGATTAAGTATAAATATATATAGGTATTTATTTATATATTTATTTACATAATTGTTGTTGTTTTACGTATCCATCCAATTATTAAATTCTTTTGTTTTTCTTGTATTTTTGATAATTCATTAAATTTATTTTGCCAATTATTTTGATTTTCGTCTTCAAAACATTTATTAATAAATTTAATATTCTTAAATCTTTCTAAATTTATTGGAACATTTAAATCTTCATGAAATTCTAAATAAATATTTTCAAAATATTTTATTAAATTTATTATTTTTTCTCCATAATTAATTTCTCCAATTATTAATTTTGGTCTAATTGGAGTTTTTTCTAAAAAATCCAAAGGAAGAAAATCTAAAAAAATTTTAAGAGAATTTTAATTTAATTTTTATTAAACTTTTATTTTCTTTTTCATCAGGTAAATTACCCTCTAAATAATAAACAATATCTAAATAAGCAAATAAATAATTTGTAGCTTTTTGCATTTCTTCACAAGATGAAATATAATAATCCTTAAATAATAAAGTTTATTTAAAATATTATTTTTTTAAATAAATTACTTTATCAAAATCTTTTAATTTCTTCCCTTTAATTTTTTTTCTTTCTTCTTCTAAATTTTTCTTTGCTAAAGCCCAATATTTTTTACATTCCCAATTTTTAAAAAATTCTTTAATTATGTTATATTTATAAAATATTTCAAAATATTTTATTTTCTTTTTATTTTCATTTTCAATATTTTTATTTAAAAATTCTTCATTTCTTTTTTCTAAAATAATTTTATAAATTAAATTAAATTTTTTATTTTCTTTTTCATAAATAAAATCAATTGCTGATTTTGTTAACATTTTAGTTGATGCTTCTTTTAATTTTGAAGCAAAATCTTTATAATAAAATGAAGAATATTTTATTTTTTGATTTTTAATATTTTTTTGTTTTTCATCTTTAATTTCTTCTTTTTTATTTTTTTCTTTTTCTAATTCTTCTTCTTCCTCTTTTTTTTCATCTTCTTTTTGTTTAATTATTTCTTCAAGTCTTTCATTAGCATCTAAATTTAAAAAAATATTAATTAAAAAATAAAATTTTTTTTAAAATTCTCAGTTTTTAAAAAATTAAAATTCAAAAATACCATTTAAAGATTTTCTATTATTTTCATAGTTTTTCTTTTTCAATTCTCTCTCCTTTTCTAAAATATGTGAATGATTAAATTTCCAATTAATCCTTTCTTCCCATTCATTCAAAACTTTTTTAAATTCTTCCCAATCTCTTTTAAACTTAAAAAAATTTGTTTTAATAAATTTATTTTTTTTTTAATTTTTTTTCAATTTAACCTGAATTTTTGCCAATTTTCTTTTTTCTAAATAATCTTTATCTGGACTTTTTGGAGTGTTATTGTGTTCAAATTTAAGAGATATTCTATCATTATCTAAAAATTCATTTAAAACTTTAATTTCTTCTGAAGATTTATTTCCTTCATTTATTTTTTCTTCTTCCTCTTCTACTTCTTCAATCTCAGTTACTCTCTTAAATGGCAAAAACCCTTCTCTTCCATCATTTTCTTCTTTTTCCTCTTCAATTTCGGAAACTCTTCCTTTTCCATCATTTTCATTTTTTATTTCTTCAATTTCACTTGTCGATGCTTCAAATATATTTTTTATTTCATTTTTTGTTTCTTCTCCCTTTGTTTGATAATCTTCTAATTCTTCATCTTCTTTCTCTGCCAAAATTCTCTTCCCTTTCCTTTCAATTTCTCTTTCAAAATATTTTTCTTTCATTTCTTTTTCATCATTAAAATTTAACTTTAATCTTTTACGTTTATTTTCCTCTTCTTCCTCAATTTTATTAATTTTTTGAAAACCTTCTTCAGCATTAAAACTTTTTCTTTTTAACATTTCTTTTCTTTGAAGACTAATATCTTTTAATGATCCTTCACTTAAACTTTTAGTAAAAGATTTTTTTAAATTTTTATTTTTCGAATTTTCTTCTTTTTCACTTTCACTTTCCTCGCCAAATACTCCTTTTAATGATGCAGTATCTATTTGAACTGATTCAGCATGAGATATACTTCCTGGTAAATCAACAATATTCTCCGTTTGTTTTTCTTCTACACCCAAAATTTGTTTTAATTTAATTAAAAAAATAAATAATAAAAATAATTCTTTTAATTTCATAATTCTTTTAAAATAAATAAATAAAATTGTAAATAAAATTTGAATAAAAATATTTATAAATTTTAATATTTCTGTATAATACTTGTTTTGATGTTTTTAAATTAAAATTTAAATAAAAATTTAAAACATTTATTGACTGAATGGCAACATCATCTTTTTATTAATTTCCTTTTTTCTTTATTTTTTCTCTAGACAAAAATTATTTCATAATATTGGGAACACGTATACATATTTTCCCGAAAAGCTGCATGCCTCCCCATAAAGACGCCGAGTTTTCTCAAAATAAAATAATTAAAAATTTACAAAAATATTTTAATTAAGAAAAATCTGAGAATTGAAATAAATATAAAAATATATATAATGAAAAAGTTTTTATAAAATGTTGTGGGAAATGTACTTGTCTTTTGTCGTTGTAATCTAATAAGATAAACTTTGATTGATATTAACAAATATATGTAGATTTATATTATGAGTTTGTGATTAATTATGCTAAATTCATAAATATTATTTTTAATAGGCAGAGACATAAACCTTTAAATTATTAAATATAAAAATAAATTAAATATCTTAATTTAATTTCCTGAGCAAATTAACACAATAAGTTTATACATAAATACATACATAATTAATCTTCTAATTAAATTCCTCTTTTTTATTTTCCCTTTTAATTAATTTTATTTCCTCAAAAAAGTTTTGTATAAAAAACGAACACAAGTTTTTTATTTACAAATAAATATAAGTATTTACTAGCCAATTCAAAGGAAGAAACAAAAAAGTTGAAATAAATTAACAACTTACTTTTTTTTCTTTAACCTTTTTTTTAATGAATGGCCCCAAATATTTTCCCTAACAGGTTTATTTTCTTTTAAACTTTTATTTGCGCACGCGCACATTCTTTACTAAAATATTTTATTCGGTTGGGCCAATCTAAAATTTTCTTTATTTAATAAATACAAATAAATGCCTATTAATCTATTAAATATCTGCCAATAATTTTCTTAAAATTTTTGAAAGTTTTAATAAAAAATATAATTTTGGATTAAAGAAAAAAATAAAACTGGCGAAGGAAATAAAAAACTTCAAAAATTAAGATTTTGGGAGAAAAAAATCTTCCTTTTTTATTTAAATACATTTTTTCTATATTTTTCCTTCTATTAAATAAAATTATTATTTTAATTTAATTGCCCTTAGATTTTTTTCAATTGTCATTTCCTGTAAATTTATTAGAAACAAACACGCTTTCCCTTTCACCCTTTATTTTATGCCAACTTGACTACTATATATTTTGCCATGATAAATAATTCAATTTTTATCTGTCAATAATAAAAGGCAATTCTGAGGGAATAATTTAAAAGATATATTTATTTATGTTTATTCTTTTAAATAATCTAAATGATCTAAAAAAATAATAACTTTAAAAGTTTTTGAATTTTTATGCATGTTTTCCATTATTTAGATAAAAGGACAATATAATGCTTTTTTTGTTTGAAATGCTCCATTTATTTTTGTTACTTTTAATTTTACCCAAAAATTATTTTGTCACCTTTTGTCACAATTTTCACCTTTTATTTTTCAAGGCTACCTATTTATTTTTGTTTGATTTATAGACTAAAAAAATAATTTAAACAAAACAATATTTTCTTGTTATATATTTATCTGTTTCAGGAGTGACTAAATTTGAGAGATTTTAACTTATCCATTTCTTTCTTTCTTATTTTATTTTTTCTTTCTAATTTTCTCTACATTAATTAATTTATAAAAAAACAATTCTTCTTTTCATTTTTAATATTTTATTCAAACAAATTTATTACTAGGCGCTTTGTCTTGTATTTGTCAGAATTCTTTGGCTTTTCCTTTAAATTATTTTTATTTTCTTTTATTATTTTTCCCTTTCTTTTGGGCAAAGAATTTCATTTAGACTGCCCACGGCTTTTTTCTGTTTTGTTGAGTTTGGCCATTCAATATGTATATAGAAAATAGATTGTTCTGCTTTCCCCCTTAAAAAGCAAAATTGAAGGGAAAGCCATTTTTCGCTCTTTTTTTCCCTAAAATCTACTTATTTTTACCCGAAGGGTCTTTTTTTCCATCTGGAGATATAATTTAATATTTTTATTACTTTATGAGAAAATAATTAATATATAAATGTAATTTAAATCCCAATCATTTAATTAACTAAAAATTTTCATTTTATAAATATTTTTCGTTTACAAATTTATTTAAAAAATTCTGTAAATGTGTACTAATGCACTTTTTGATAATGCACTATTCAAACAAATTTATTACTAGGCGCTTTGTCTTGTATTTGTCAGAATTCTAGTACTTTCCACGATTCGTGTGTGGAAAATGCGCAAATGTTGCCTTAGGGTTCAACAATATTGGGTAAATATTAAGATGAAAAAGAATGTTTCTTTTTTTATTTTAAATGAAATCTGTATTGAGGAGAGGGAAGGGAAGAGGGAATTAAAGGCTTATAAATAGGGATCGGATTTTTAGGTGGTAAAAACCTTAAAATAGGTACCTAAATAGGTTGCAAAAAAGTCCAAAATAGGTGACAAAAACCCCAAAATAGGTTATAAAAAACGAGCAAAATAAACTTTAAAAATAAATATTTATGTAAAAAATATATCAAAAAATTAATTTCTCATTTCACAATTGCAAATTAAAAATCTTTCCAAATTTTCTGGTGTAAACCTCATTCTATTCTCAGCCAAAACAGTTCTGTATATTGAGAAAGATCGTTCCACATCTGTCGATGTCATAGGAGCGTACTTGAACGCAGAAATCATATTAGGATCCATATCGATTTCTACATCACCTCCAGTTAATTTTTCTTAATATTTACCTAAAATGCATGAAATAGGTGACAAAAATGCAAAAATATTCAAAATAGGTAACTACCTATTTTAGGTTGCAAAACGCCAAAATAGGTTTTGGGAGGGGTCAATAGGTACAGTCTAAACGCATAATTTTTCAAAAATAACAACAGATTTGGGCTTCTCTCATCATAACTGATCCAGGAAAAAAATAGGTTGTAACCTAAAAATCCGATCCCTACTTATAAACATTTATATAGTTTCAATTTTAGATTTTGGAATGTTCTAAATAATTGTTAAATCATCTAATAAATATTCATTTATTTTTTAAGCAATTCTTTTTTAATAAATAAGATTCTCTAGAAACATGCTTCACCAACTTTCGTAAAATTATTTAGTAAAATATTCCCATACGGTAAAAAAACTTTAAAGTCACAGTCTGAAAAAGAAGATAATAAGAAGCTTTTTGTCATTAACAAAAGAAATTATATTCCCAATGAAATTAAAGGAAGTTTTTAAAAGTTAAAAAAAAATATTTTCCCATACATAATACAGAAAAAAATAATTCTTTTTTTTTGTGAACAAATTATTTATTTATTTATTTAATATTTATTTATTTAGTCAACTCAGTTATAGCTTTTTCATTCTCTTTCTCCTCCTTGAACACAATAACTGAAAATTGTGTTCATTCACTCACAGCCGGTAAATTTTGTTTGCGTTCTGGCCTGGGAGTATTTTCTTATTTTCTTAGACTTCACCCACACTTTTACCGTTGCCCAGCCACTAAATGACTGAATGAAATATTTTTGTCAATACTTACGCACCTTCAAAAAACTTTTTTTCTTTTCAATTTACTAAAATATTTTTTTGAAAAATATTTATAAATTTTAGCTTTTTTAAAGAATTTACTTCTATTTTTACAAAAATAGAAA
Organism: Meloidogyne hapla; assembly: GCA_000172435.1. NCBI lineage: Eukaryota > Metazoa > Nematoda > Chromadorea > Rhabditida > Meloidogynidae > Meloidogyne > Meloidogyne hapla. Next base: position 7,898 of record ABLG01001024.1, on the reverse strand, counting down.
CTTTTATTTTTTATCTATTATTAATTTATTTCTTATAAAAATATTACATTTTTTTACATTTTATTACTTTAATAAAATAAATTATTGATCACAAGAATTAATAGGCAATATTTATTTAATTCTTTTAAGATTTTTCGATTTATTGTAATATTTATAACAATTTTTTAAACAACTTATCTTTAATCTTTATCATTTTGATTATTTTATTTATCTTTTTATGGCAATTTTAATTTAAACTTTTATTTTAATTTTTTAATAAAAAAAGTTTTCATTTTAGAAAATTTTAAAAATTTTATTTTTAAATAAAATGATTTTTAAATTTCATAATAAAAACTACATTTTCCTTTGTTTGCGTGCGACAATATGTATTAAACATCTTCGCGAATTTAAAGGTTTTTTAATAAGGGAGTGAATTTTTAAGATATTATATGATGCAGCTATGAACATCTAATATGCTCAATCCTAATTTAAAGCTTTTTTTATTAGTGTGAATGAATGGATTGGAAGTTATGCCTTTTAATTATTTATATTTTATATTAATTATATAATACTCTTAAATTAAATTTATGATAAGAATTCAATTAATTTAACTTTTTTTAATCAAGATTTAAGAAAATCAAGAACTGTTTTTCATTAAAATATTTTATTTATAAAATATTTAGAATTATCTATATTTGATATAAATAATAATTGAAAGAATTTCACGAATTTAATTACAATTTACTTTGTTATAAGCCAAACCCCTCTTAATCTAAAAAATTGTTTTTTTTCCTCTGAAATTGCGAATTTTGAAAAATCTGGATTTTAAATATATTCAGGCAGAAATCTTTACAATTCTGTATAAATCCTTTATTATTTTCTTTAATTTTTATCAAAATTGTGTTTGAACTTTTTTGAAAAGATTTTAATATATTCATTTTATATCCACATTTTCAATCAATTTATCCCTCACAATGAACAGGAAGTTCAACATATTTTTCACATTTATTTTCCCTTTAAGCTGACACTGGACCAATGGTAGAGTTTTGTGGGATAAATAAAAATAAGTTTTAAAGAATTTTTTTGAAATGTTAGGCAATTTAATGTTTTTTTATTATTGCCATATGTAAAGAATATTTTTTATTTTATATATTTTTATATATTTTAGGTATTTCTTTTTGTAAATTATATTTAAAAAATTATTTTTTAAATTAATAATTAAATAAATTTTTAATTCCAAAAATATACTAACTTTTAAAAAAAATTTTTTAATTAAAATAAAAAAAATATCTTACAAAGGAAACCCTTTTGGGTGTCCGCGGAAGATCGACTTGATTTTTGGATATGTTGTAGATCTACCCCGGTTTCTGTTGTGGATTTTTAACCCTATCTGCTGAATGGAACTTTGGGCCGAGTTATGGCCCTCCAAAGTGCCAAATTTTGCCCTATTTCTTCCATTTATTATATAATTAATTTTAAATAGCCTATTTTCAAGAACAGTTGTGGTATAGTGGTTAGTGCTACCGACTATATATTTTTCTTGGAGGTTCGAATCCTCTTGTTGCCAAATTTTTTCTTTTTGTTATTCTTTTAATTTTTAAAAATTTTAATTTTATTTTTTCATTTTTAAAATTATTTTTTAATTTTTAACCCTTCAGAAAAATTTTTTTAAAACCATTGTATATATATAGGCTTATAATATAACCTATCAAGTATTAAATATTAACAGACCTCTATGTATAATTTTAACTTTGATCTATTCTCTGATTTTCTTTCGAAATCAGAGAATTTAACTCTTAACTCTTGAATAGGAGCCTTATTATAGGTAGTAGTTAAAGACTGTTATAAGCCTATATATATACAATGGTTTTAAAAAAATTTTTCTGAAGGGTTAAAAATTAAAAAATAATTTTAAAAATGAAAAAATAAAATTAAAATTTTTAAAAATTAAAAGAATAACAAAAAGAAAAAATTTGGCAACAAGAGGATTCGAACCTCCAAGAAAAATATATAGTCGGTAGCACTAACCACTATACCACAACTGTTCTTGAAAATAGGCTATTTAAAATTAATTATATAATAAATGGAAGAAATAGGGCAAAATTTGGCACTTTGGAGGGCCATAACTCGGCCCAAAGTTCCATTCAGCAGATAGGGTTAAAAATCCACAACAGAAACCGGGGTAGATCTACAACATATCCAAAAATCAAGTCGATCTTCCGCGGACACCCAAAAGGGTTTCCTTAGTTAGGGTTTTTCTCCAAAACTTTTTAAAATTAAATTAAAATATTTAATTTTATTTTCTTTTTAAATTTTCTAAACTAACATTGGCTTTTAATTACCAACAAATTTAAGCAAGTGCCGTGATGTTATTTTCTTTAAAAATTGTTTTTATTTATTAAATTGTTTGTTTGTAATTTTAATATTTGTTGATTGCCGAGAATTATTTATTTTTATTTGCTTTTATTTTTTTAAATAATTTAATTAATTATTTAAATAGGAAATCAAAAATTGAATTAAAAACAACAATTTGCTGTCATTTTGAATGATTTAAACATTTTTGACTTGTTTTGGATTTGACAATATTTTACATAGGTATTTTATATTATTTTGTATCCTCTCTAAATTAGTCCTCACTTTGTCTTAATTTTTCGATTTCTTTAATCAAATCAAAAAAAAACTTGGTCTTTATTAAATTTCGAATTATTTTAGAAGAAAAACAATTTACCAGTCATTTACTATAATATATTTCTTTTGTTAATTTATTCTTTCTAAACTTTTTCACCTTTTTGTCAATTTCTTTAGAAATATATTTTCTTTTTGTTAATTCTAAACAAAACCTTTTAGTAATATATATATATCTCAATGTTTATTATTCTCGAGAATTTAGTTTTAAAAAATCTTAACTAAATCTTTAAATATAAACTACTTTTATATTTTCTATTAGTTGGAGAAAGGGATCAGAAAAGAAGTAACAGTTGTTTATTCTTTACTTTATGTCAAAACCATTGGATATATTTTAGCCAAAAATTGAGAATTATTTTTATTTATTTCTTTAACATAAAAGCTAAATTTCACAAAAATAAAATTATTAAAAAAGTTTTTTTTATAATTTTAAGCATCAACTAATTTTTAAAATGCAACCAGCATCATTATATAATCAACAAATTAATTCAGCAACATTATCGGCAGATCAAGCAGTTCTTCAAGCAACATTAGCAGCACAACAAGCAGCTTCTATTACAAATTCTACATATTCTTCTTCAAATGGTGGAGATACTTCTCCACCTACAGGAAGTCGTGATACAAGATTTACAAAAATATTTGTTGGTGGACTTCCTTATCACACAACAGATGAATCTTTAAATAATTATTTTAGACAATTTGGTGAAATTGAAGAAGTTTATTTGAATTATTAAAAATTATTAAATATTTATAATAATTATTTAAGGCTGTAGTAATAACAGATAGACAAACACAGAAAAGTCGTGGTTATGGTTTTGTTACAATGAAAGAAAGGTCTCAAGCAGAAAAGGCTTGCCGGTATTTTTAGAATATTTTTAATTATTTATTTATTTTTAAGTGATCCAAATCCAATAATTGATGGCAGAAAAACAAATGTTAATCTGGCTTATTTAGGGGCTAAGCCTAGAAATAATTCACATTTAGCTGTTCTTTCCCAAACACTTGGACAACTTCCACAATTACAGGCAAAAACCATTTTTTTAATTTTTAAAAATACAAAAATATTTAATTTTTTATATTTTTAGGCAGTTCAATTACAAGCAGCTCTTCAATTACAACAACAACGGTTATTATTTAATTATTATTTCCTTCCCTTTTGATTTAAGGGTAAAACTTAAAATAAATTTAAAAAATAAAAATTGTTTTATATATTAAATTAAAATTCAGCTCAAATGAAGAGAACATTCAAAAAAAATATAAATGTGAGTCCCTAATTTTAGTTGAAGTGTTCGGAATTCACATAAACTTTTTTTAATTTTTGCTTTGTTTTGTGAAAAAACCACCATTTTAGAGTAATTTAATTTGCTTTTTTTGGTGATGGATATTTTTTAATTAAATATTTTGAGGGGTTTTTTAAATTAAAAAATTGGTGTTGGTAATTAATTAAATTAATGTTTTGGATTTTAAAAATAATTTCTTTAATATTTATTTTTATATAAAATCTTTTACTATTAGTTAGAGGTCATATTTTACTTGCTGTGTTGATTATTTGAAAATAAAGTTTTTTAAGTAAATTATGAAGTGAAATAATTAATTTTACTTAATTTTTGCAATTAAAATAAATAAAAAAAAATATTTTTAGATTAGTTGCTGCAGCTGCAGGTTCTCCAACTAGTCAACTTTTGCTTTCACAAAATCAAACAACTGCTGCAGCAATTGCTGCTGCTCAACAACAAGCAGTACAACAACAATTAGCTTCATTTAATCCTTTAGCTGCCATTCATTTTTCTCAAAATATTTCTCAACAACCACAAAATACTGCAGCTTTAGTTGCTTTGGCTGCACAGCAAGGTAAGCAACTCTCTATATTTTATAAAAATATTTAAATAGCTGCATTACTTCAACAACAACAACAAACAAATATTGCTGTTACAAGTGGAGCAAATTCAGCTAATTCTGCTTATTTTGATTATAATCAACTTTTATTGGCAGCAGCAGCCCAACAACAAAATGGAAATCAACAGACATCTTTAGCTGCTTTAGCTGCTGCTTATGGTATGCCTGTAGTTAGTGGAACTCCACAATTTGATTATTCTAATTCTGCTTCTTTGGCTGCTGCTTATCCTTGTATTTTAATAAAAAAATATTTTTTAAATAACTTTTAAAAGTTCTTCAACAAACAAATACTTTAAATGTAACAGCTCCAACTTCCGTTACTAATTCTCAAAGTTATGTTGCCCAACTAGCTGCACAAGCACAATTAGCTGCTGCTGTTAGTAATGGAGGAGTTGCTGGGACAGGTGTTTGTAAGATTTTTAAAAAAATAAAAATAATTTTTTAAAATTAATTTAAGGATCAACAACAACAAATAATTTAAAACGTTCTTCAAAGAATTTAGATCATCGTCGAAGTGAATAATTTTAACAAAATTGGAGAAAATACTCAAAAAAATATATTTTTTCGTAGTCATTTTAATTTTTATATTTTATTAATATAAATTAGAATTTTTATAAAAATTCAAAAAAACATGAAATATTAAAAAATTAAATAAGTTTTCACTTTAGTAGAACAGTTTTTGCTAATAAACCTAAATAATCTTAAATTTATTATTAATTAGTTACTGACATTTAATTATAAAAAATATCAAAGATATTGTTATTAATTGGTTGTTTAGTTCAAAAATTTCCCTCATTTGGAAGATATTTGCAAATAAATTAATTAAAAATAAAGTTACGATATTTTTTAATGATTAAAATTGAAATAAAAAATAACTGATGGCCAATTTTGAAAAAAATATCTTTAAAATTAAAAATTTAGAAAACAAAATATTTATTAACTAATTCCAAGAGATACACAATCTAGAATTTCAACTTCAAAACAATAAACAAAATTTAAAATTATTTTGTTAAACTATTTATGTAAATATTCAATTTTTACTTTTTTTAAGTATTAACTTAGACATTTCTCTTTTTTATTCAATTTATTTTAAGGATTTTTTAATGGAAAACATTTAAAAAAAGGAAAACGAAGATATATCGTTGTCTTCTTTTATTTAAACAATTTTTTATAAAAAATTTTAAATTAAAATATTAATCTCTCCAAATAAATCTTTATTTTCTAAAAATCAATAATGCTTAAATTTTTATTTAATTTCTGATTTTTGATTTGAGTATTTCTCTAAAATAATACCCATGAATATTATGGAAAAGAAATTTTTATTTTATTTAATAAATAAATATTTTTATTAATTTAATATTTTTTTTTCATTTTTTATGTAAATATTTGGCAAAAATATTAAATAAAATTAACTTTTTAAGTTTATTATTCAAATATTGCAAAGTGTGGGAAAATATATTAAATTGAAAGAAGAAAAAAGAAATGAAAATATTTAGTTTTCTTTTTCTTCTCAAAAATGGTTTTTTGCTAGCGGAAAATTTTAGAGTTTTTAAGAATTTTATGCCATAGAGAGGAGACATCATTTAAAAAGAGAGAGAGAGAGGAGGGCATCTTCTATATCCATAAAAGCTTGTATTTATACAAAAACATCCATTTCCTTGTTCTTTTTTTTAAAAAAACTTTTATATATTTATTCCCCTAAACATTGTTTCCTTCCTTTATTTTTGCCTTTTCTTTTAAGGCAATCGTTTCATCCTTTTATTTTTTCTTTTTTTTTCAACAATCCCTTTCTTTAACATCAAAATCCTTCAAAAGTCAGAAAAAGTGTTTTTATATAATGATATAAAGATTGAACGTTAAGATTAATAAATATTTATTTTAAAATATTTTAATTCAAAAAAATGTAAAAAAATTTAAATTAAAAATAATTTTAAATTAATTTTCAAATTAAATTTATTTTAATTAAATAATCTTTTTGAATTACTAGTATTAACTTAAAATGCCAGTATTTTCTAATAATCGTTCTCCAAACCCAAAGAGAAATGCTTTATCAACACCTAGTGATCCACGTACCGATCCTAGGCCTAAGAAAATGGAAGGTTAATAATTTAAAATATTTTTAAAAATTTTGTTTTATTTAAATTTTTAAATGATTTAGACAAATTATTTAGAATAAATATATTAAAATTTAATTTACATAACCCTAAAAATATTTTTTTTCTTTAGAAGATGTAAAATTACTTCGTTCCGAATTAAATAATTTAAGAAAGAAAAATACTGATTTAAATAAAGGAATAAAAATTTAGAGACGGAAATTGGTGAAAATAATTTTAAACGTTTAGTTGACAGGTATTAAAAACTAATAATTAAAAAAAAATTTTTTATAAAAAAGATATTCACACCTGAATCTTCTTTAGTAGGGACAGAAGAATATTCTTTATGTACTGAAGGTATATAAAAATAATTTTAAAAATTAAATAAATATTTTAGAATTAAAAAAACAACAAATTGAATCTATTAAAAATTCTCTTAATTTAAAACTTTTAAAATATATAAAAAATAAAAATCAAGTAAATTTTATTTAATTATAAAATAAATAAATTAAATTATTTAAAGAAAATATATTTTGCTTCAATAGATATTAGAGAGTGCCAACCAAAAATATTTTATGCTCAATGGAATAATCAAAATTTACTTTCAATTATTGGGCCTAATGATATACGAAAAAGGTAAAAATAAAATAATTAAAAAATATTTTAATTTTTCTTTTCATTTATTTAAATAAATATCTAATTAAAATATATTTTATTGTCATTTAATTTAAAAAATATTTTAATTTATTTAAAAAAACTTTTATTTTAAATATTTATCTATTCTTTCAATTCTCCGCCTTTTTTCCTCATCACACTTCCTATTTTATTTATGGATGTGCTCACGTAGTAAGTAAAGATATATATAACGGAAAATGCCGCCAACAGTGTCAGAAAAAAGTGGATGATGAGGTAAAAAGGGTTGAATGTTTTTACTCTTTTTCTTTTTCTTTTTTTTTGCATAGATGAAAGAATTGACTGACCCCCTTATAAAATATTTTGGCCACAACCCAAAATAATATTTATTTATCATTTAATTTTTTTCTAATTTTTCTTTTTCTTTTAATTTACAGTAATTTATCAAATTTATTTTAATTTTATTTTTATTTAATTCATATTTTTATAAAAATATTTTTATTAATAACTGAATATTTTGGCAATTCATTAACAAAATAATATTCATAAAATTATTTTACCTTTTTCAAATATATCATTTAAATTTAAAAATTACCTAATAAATATTTTATG